>CAUYON010074233.1:0-19355 GCA_963573935.1 Arctocebus calabarensis | reverse complement strand
CATCGTCCTCTGCATTACCCAGTGGAATCACAGCTCAGTTTAAAGGACTCTGAAAGCTTGAGAATGGAACCTGGAGTTCTAGCCCAGTCCCTCAACACGTAGGTTGCTTGAGTGGCCCCCGGGTATATTGTACTTCCAATGTATTAATGACAAAACATCCATCACCCAAAAAAGATTTAAGTACACAGTGGACACTTGAGAAGCACCCCTTCCCTAGACCTGCAGAAGTCAAGAGCAGAGGCTCTGGGTACCAAAGTCTGAGACCAGCTGGGCTGGGGAAAACCCACTCCTGGGGCTCTAGAACTTTCCATCAAGTCCACTCCAGATGTGCACTGAAACGTTCTCTTTTTGTTTGTTTGTTTGTTTTTTAATGAACAGTATCAACAACATGAACTCTTTTTCCTGGTTGTTGCTAATGGCTTTTACTACATTCTGCAAAGAAAGAAAGGACTCTTCCCCTTCCTTTAAGGTTCCATCGCCAGGCCACAGGGGTGATCCCCCTCCCCTGTTTTCTGAAAGCACTTAATGCCTGGGCCATTCAAACAATATTGATCAAGCAGCTGGTATACCCAGTCATCTTTTTATGACCTGTCTTCCAGATGGACCATCCATCTTTCCTGGGATGTCCAGCCTCTGGAGTCCCAGAGCCTACCGAGTAGCCCAACATACAGATGGCGTCTACACGGCATCCTTAAAGGGGAAGATGACTCAGGTTCCCAGAAGCCTGCCTCTGGAGTGGGGTGACAGAACAACATGTCACATCTATCAATGCCCCACATACGTGAACATATCCCATCTATCAATGCCTCTGAAAACAGGATTTTTACACCTATGACTTCATTTAATTCTTCTTTAATTTTTCACATTTTTCATGGTTTCCATTTCAGAGAGGAGAACATAGAGGTTAAGTGACTTTGCCCAAAAGTCACACAGTTATCAGCAGGACTGAGATTCACACCTATGTCTTCTTCCAGGACAAAATACCAAGCTCGTTCCCTTTCCAAGAGCCAATGTCTTGCTTCACTTTCATGAAATGAACTGATTTCCTAAAATCATTAAATGAGGCAACGTGCCACGTAAGCTATGCTCACCATTGTTGTCATCATTACCCTCCTTATTATTTTTCCATCACCACTGGACCTGCTTCAAAAAACTTCGCAGCCAAAGCAGAAGACAAAAAAAAGTACATTCAATTTAAACTGGGAAATTATAGAAAACTATATGGCTAATGACATCTGAAAACCTTGTATGATTCTCAGCAATCTACCCAAAACACTGACACCTCCCCTAATACCAGGCAAGCACCACCACTTTCTTCAAAGCTAGGCTTGAACCACCAGTCCTGCCTGACTTCAGTGTTGAATGCCTTTGGTGAATGAATGAACCTCCTCATCTGTGTACACAGCCTTTTGAGCCAGAAGGTCCGCTGTAAGGAGGGAAAATACAGGCCTGGAAGTGGAAGTAACACACATATTATGTGCCTGAATGCAATTTGTATTCACATTATCTGCCCGAACACCTTTTCAGGGTGTTAGTCTTATCCCACCTTCATTGGATCCAATGAGGGGCTCTGCAATCTTGGGCTCCAAATAGGTACTACAGGCCAGGCATCCAAACACCAACTCACAGTTTGGTCCAAAGTCTTTAGACAAATAAAACAAGTCAACACCTACCAACCTCAGCTAAAACAGAGGATGGGGAAGCAGCACTGTGGTCACACTGCCATGTCAACCCCAGCCCTCCATAGGGGTTCTTGTGTAAGAGTCTCAAAAGCAGCTGAGTACCCTCAGCTCCCACACCCGCTGCAGTCTTTCTCTAACCTAAACTTGGCACCGCCTCTGGGGCCTTACCCACTCCCACGTCCTTTGGCCTAGTCATTCCACTTCGGGAACAAATTTTATGAATATTGTACAAAAGATGTTTCATGCACAAAGGTGTCCACTGCATTATTTAAATGCAAATCTGAGAATAAGCAATGTGCACAACAGTGTAAACAAACACCTACTTACAAAGCCATTAGAGTAGACGCTCACGAATGGTGGAGAGCATCATAAAAATATGTCCTAGGAGTGATGAGAAGAGATTCAACACTACATATACAACACTGTGTAAAGTTCATATAAACAGACCACTACGCACACATATACACGGTACCCCAAAAAGCACTGGCTCTTGATGGCTAATAGATAATTTTTTCCTCTTCCCTACTTAGTTTTCTATTATTACTACTTCTGAGGACAAACTCATTATACTCTGAAATAGTTGCACTGTACATCCCACAAAGACAGCTATCTGGATAAGGTGATTTTCTGGGTTCCATCCTACTCTGGATTAAAGATCTGTGACTTTGCAAAGAACTACAGCTACCATCTGCCCTGAGGACGGGTCTAGTTTACACACTCATCCAGTGGGAAGTTCAACACTCAGGGCATTCAAGCTCCACCTGGAGCTGAATGAGCTGACCTCGGACTACCTTTAAGCGCGGAAATTTTCTCTTTCTAAGGAGCTCCTGGGGAAAGTAATCTTTAAGCCTATTGCCTTTTTAATACAGTAGACCCTGGGAGTGGAGCTTTTATACTGCATGTAGTTGCAACCACAATAGATATATGACTGCTATTATGTATTAAGATACTATTATGTGCCAGCAACTCTAAAAGGCTCATTAAATGTGTTTGATCTCATCCAACATCCTCATTAACTAGGGATTATTCATCTACTTTACAACTGGGGAAACTGATGTTCTGAGATGTAACTTTCTGTTTTAGGGAACTGAATTCAACCGAGGTTTATCGGTGAGCAGTCCAACTGCATGGAACACTCTAGACTGTGAATGTGGGTCAGGCGTCTTCAGTAAACCATTTCATTTTATCCTCACCACTTAACTGTATGATGAAGAATATTACTGTTACTTTCTCGAGATTTCTCAGAGTCCCTAAAACGATTGATTTAACAGATAAAAGACTGAGGCTCAAAGAGTTTGTGAGGCCCCTTATTGAAAACCACATGGCTAGTGAGTAAAAGGGCCAGTATTTGAACTCAATCTTATGTGGCCCCAAATCCCCTGCCCTCAACCATTATGCCATCCTACCCCAAAGAAAACGAAGTAAGAGCAGTGCAAGGACTAATGCTCTCATTTCAAGGAGGGAAACGTCACCTCAATTTAAGGAAACACATTCAGTCATGGTCAGAGCTTGTCCCAAAGCGTGAGCTTCCTGTGAGAAAGAGGCTATTGTCAGAGGGTAGATAGCCACCTGGTGAAAAAACAACTAAAACATCCCAGTAGTTTTGAGCAAAAAGATAGATCAACTACCTGGGGTGCAGGAAAGGGTGAGGAAAGAGGCACTGTTCCCTGCCAGGATATTCTAGCTCTAGATCCTTCCGGAAGATGCCAGCCTTTGCTACACACTTCTTCAGATCAGCCTTAACAATCCAGCTTGTGCCCTCCACATTTAAGGGCCACCATCTTTTAGGGAAATGCTGTGGACCAAATATTTCATTTCCTTTATTCCCTTCTTCCTGACTTCACAAGTGTAGTAAAAAGTTAATGAATCTATAAATTGCTCACTGGCTTAAAAAAAGAAAAAAACAGTTAATGGAAATTTTAATGAAACACCCTGTCCACATAACTGATGGCAAATCCAGGGCTGGAATATCTACCTGGCACTGTTAAGGCCCAAACTGGGTGCCACAAACGCCAGCTTCTGAAAGAAAAATGGGCCTCCAAGTGCATCCGATGTCTGAAAGATGACCAAGTCTCCACCCCAGGCTGCACAGTGGCAACCTGAGTTAACGTGCCCAAAGGGAAACACGTCAGCTCATTCAATCGTCAAACTGGGAAACGTTGTTTCTGAGGAAAGGAAGATGGCACAGAACCAGAGTTGTTCTCCTGGCACCTGAAGCCAAAGTTTGGGACATGACTCCAAGACGGATAAAGTCATGAAAACTGAAAAGTCACCATATACCCGGGAGACCTGTCAATAGGTAACTGCCTGAGTTCTCCTCCTTTGAAAATGCGTTGATGGGAGACAGGTATATATATTCTTTGGAAGAAGTATCATAAGCCATCCTTTTCAGAAGTACTGTTTTAATGCTTACGCTATCACAGACACTGAGCTAGAAACTTTACAGACCTTACTGCTGATATCCCCCTCACAATGTAGAGAGGTAAATATGAGTATCTTTCCTTTAACCTGGTGAGAAAAAGGAGGCTCAGAGAAGTTAAGCAACCACCCTCAAATCACACAGCTCATCCAACCCCATTGTGGCAGGTAGTTACTCATGAAAAATTGCCTAGGATTTTTAAGACTCCTAACAAGAATTCTAGCTTCCACACCTGGCATTATGGCAGGTAACTGTAGTCACAGCTACTCGGGGAGCTGAGGCAAAAGAATCACTTGAACCCAAGAGTTTGAGGCTGCTGTGAGCTATGACCAGATTGCACTGTACACAGGGCAATAGAGTGATACTCTGTTTCAAAAAGGGGGGGGGGGGCGATGCCTATGGCTCATTGAGTAGGGCGCCGGTCCCATATACCGAAGGTGGCGGGTTCAAGCCCGGCCTCGGCCAAACTGCAAAACCAGAAAAATAGCTGGGCATTGTGGGAGACGCCTGTAGTCCCAGCTACTTGGGAGGCTGAGGCAAGAGAATCACCGAAGCCCAGGAGTTGGAGGTTGCTGTGAGCTATGTAATGCCACAGCATTCTACAAGGGCAATAAAGTGAGACTCTGTCGCTACTAAAAAAAAAACAAAACTCCAGCTTCCAACAACCTCCACCTTACTTCACTGACTCCCTTCTCCAGCCCAGGTGAAAACCACATTCCTTCACCTCTCCACTTCCACCAACATGGCCCCTGCCCCACTCCAGCCTCAGCTCCCACCATGGCCATCCTCTCTCTGGATGTTCCGGCTCCTGCACCCGCCACTGCTCATGCCCGGCCAGCTCTTCTCATCTTTCATGTCTTCCACCACAAAGCCTCTCCAACATGCCCATTCCGCCCTATTCCACTGCCCATCTTGCCCTGCCACCTAAGGCAGGGTCACGTCCCCCCTGATGTACACGCTTCCCAGGGGTCCTGCTACTCAACAACTTGCCTGCCTCTCCTTCCCTGGGCCAAGGGAAGCCCAGAGACAAGGACCGTGGGTTGTGCACTAGGCACAGCCTGGTCCAAGAAGTGGGACCGAGAATAGGAGGTGGGAGGGGATGCCACCCTACACCATCCTTGCCACCATCCCGGGGCTCGAACCCTGCTTTGAGGCTTACTCTAGCCAGCTCTACTCCAGCTCTGCCCAGCCTCCCCTGAGAACCCCACACACGCCCACCAGGGAGAATCACAGGCATCATCCACCCGTGGCACTGGAGATAACGAACGGATAACAAGAACAGGAAGAAATGCCGTCTCCCGCAACTCCTGCAACTTTTCTATATGGTGAAAGTATAGAGAAAGTAAAGTAATGAGACGGTCAGAGTCTGCAGAGCCAGGGAGCTGTGGGAGGGCAGGGATGGGGCGCCCCGCACGTTCGGGGGGGAGAGACGGGAGGAAGGTCGTCCTCCGGGTGCTCTGGGCCAAAGGCAATCCACGCCAACACCGCCGGCAACCAGGGCTTGTAAAGAAACACGTGGGAAGGAGAAATACCTGGAAATTACCACTGCTGCTCTCAGTTTCCAGAGATTTTGAAGCCTCTTTCTCTTTGTTTTTCCCCTAAACCAGTTACAATTAGCATTGAGGGATATAATTACGTTGTTAGTCTAATTGCCTGTTTGAAGCGGGATCTACGGGGGTTTAATGGAAGATGTGAGGGGGGCAGATAAAATAAAAAGTCAGGATAATCACAGAAGAGATGTGTGCTGTGACTTTCTTCCCAGGTAGAGACGAGGCCTGAACCGCGCTGGGGGCCAGGGAATTGCCTCTCATGCCAACTCCCTCACCCGGCTGGGTGGGGAACGGCGCTACCAGGCGGCGCGACGTCGCTGGAAATTGATTTTGGAGATGCTGACCTAATTAATCAGGAAACGATCCTAGAAAGGCCCTCAGATTTGGAGCCTTCGCACTATTATTGGCAGTGACACACTTAACACATCAGCGGGTAGTTATTTTCCCAGGTGGAGCCGGCATGGTGACGGCTGACAGAGCTGAGCTGTGTGGGACCAGGGACCTGCCCTTCCTGGGGGGGGTGGGTGAACAAATGGTCCCCTACGGACAGAAATCAAAGGCAGGCAGCTCTGAGCTCAGGAAGAAGAGGAACATCGTCCTCCAGGGAAAGAGTCTGATAAGTAGTGACCTCCTGGACAATAGAAGCATTCAGGTTGGGCAACCCTGTGACGAAGAAATGGAGGAACCAGCCATGAGGAAGAATCAACACCTCTGAAGAACTATACAAATGACTCCTGATTCCAGACCACGGAGAGTTGGAAGGGGCCTGGAGGGATGGTGGGGACAGAAAGGTTTTCATCACAACAGAGACCATCCCTGTCACTGGCCTCTTGATTTACAGAACTTCCCCCAGGAAGACCCAGCCTTGCACGGAGGACTGCAATAGAAATGCCCCTTCTCTGTTTTTCCAAACACAAGCAGCAACTTGTAATAACCAGCAGCTACCTCCAGGTAGAAGTGAAGCTCCAAAGCAGAAGTCAAAGGCAAGGTAACCCTGGTAGCAATCATGACCTCACCCTCTCCACCAGCCTACATGTCATCCAATCATAACATGGACTGGAGACTGGGAAGCCTGTACTCCAGCTTTATTTCTGACGCTTAAATGCTGAGAAAATTGGCAGAGATCAGTTACCTGCAGTCCTTCAGTTCCCCTTCTCACAAAGACCACAGAGACCTCCCAGTTCCAAAATGCAGAAAAGCAGGAAGCTTCCCTACCAAGCTGGTTAAGTACCGAGTTAACACCATCCACAGTTCTGATGCTGAGCACCCCGTCTGTGGGCAGGATGGCCATGTGATTACAGGCATCACCTTCTGCAACCATCAGGACAGCATCAGCATCCCCCATCTGCTTCCCCAACACAGGTGGCTGGCACATGGTGGGCGCTCAAGGATACGTGGATGGACAGATGGCACAGAACAGGTACTTAACTGGCAACTACCAGGTGAGTTTGGTGAAACAACAAGTGACCTTTTAATCAATTATGTTTTGACTACAAGAGTTCAGCTTGAGAGGGCCTCCCAAGTCTTGTCAGAACCTTCTATTAATCATTCTCACAGCCACACATCTCCTCCTGTGATTCCCAAGGCTTCAGAAATTCTCCTTAAGGCCTCGATACATTCCACAGAAAAGTGTGAGGCTTTGGACTTCCATGCAAAGACAGAGATGGTGGGAGAGGACGGCTCGGCTCTTTCCCCTCCCACCTTCTGACTGGCTTGTGCCTATAAACAGAAATGTCCCATCCCAGATCCCAGGGCTGCCTGGGAGAAATCCAGGCTGTGCGGCTGTCTGTGTTTTCCCCATCTGGGCTGGAAAATGGTGATGGGAGTGTGCTTGAGGGCCTCAGCACAAAAGAAGCAAAAATTCCATGGCTCCTTTTATGAGGTCTCACTGCATGTATGACCCAGAGCAGAAAGACTCATTGAAATCCAATAAAGATGAGGGGCGGGGGAAGCCACTCTGCTCCTGGAGAGGCCAGCAGCACCTCCTTCCTCGCAATCTGCCGGGCTCGACTACCGACCAGGAGAAAAACAAGCTGCCATTCTGACCCTCTTTGTCGGGAACAAGATGGCGACCAAAGGGGGGTCCTGGACGTCCCCTCTCCCTGCCGTTCCCCCAGGCCTTCAAATGAAACAACTTCAAAGTCTCGGGCAGCTGTGGTTTCCTTGGCGGGGTGAGGGGAGGGGAAGACAGTAAAAATTTTATTTATAATAAAATGTAACAATAGAGCTGTAGCACTTGTTTTCCCAGTTGAGACCATTCTTGGCTGCTTCCACATTCTGAAAGGCTGAGAACTTGAACCTGCTTGGAAGCCTCCATTGCAGGGACAGTCCAGCCTCAGGGAGACGTGGGCAGCCTGGTCCCAAGAGGCCTCCTAAGGGCCTGTGAGCTTCATATAACACAGGCCGGAAATCTCAATTCAGTTTAGCAAAACAGTCATTTAACAATCAGTGGTGGCAGCTATGGGAAATGGAAGGTTCTAAAAGGGTCTATGTGTCAAGCCCTGTGCTGGACCATGGGGGCTGTCCCACGTGCTGGGTGCACTCTATAATTTATACCATCACCATGTGTTCTGCTGTGTACTGAGGCCTTTATACACATTGCCCCCTTTAATCCTTACACTAATGCTGTGGAAGGTATTCTGCGTCTCCACGGTCCAGATGAGGACCCTGATTACTGAGATTACAATCTTACTCAAGTGGCAGTGCCCAGACTCAAATTCAGCTGTCTGATTCCAAAATCCCCTGACAATCCCAACCAACCAGTGGAGAAGGATTCACTAAAAAAACCCCAGTTTTTTGTTTTTTTGTTTTTTAAGAGAGCCAAAAAGGCAGGAGCATGTGTCCTGGCTTCATTTGGCAAACCTCCCCAGAGCCCCTCCTCTGAAGCAGGGGCTGTATAAATGTGATGTCAGTGAATGGTGGCACTGGACAGCAATGGGCCACCACTGAGAAGGGGAGAAGGGAGACACCATCTACAAAATCCACAACACAGAATAAGGCAGCCACCAGCTCTTCCTCTTAGAACCACTAAAAACAGAAGGGTCCACAGAGGAAGAAGATGTGCCCAACACTGGAAGCAAGCAGACACCTGTTGGGAAAGGACACCCAGTAAGGGCCTCTGGAATAACTGACCTCGGGGCTCCCTTGCAGCTTCACCAGGACAGATGGGTTCAAGCGCATGCCCAGCCGGCCCAATGCCACTTACAGCACATGAATACAGACTTCCCCACCCACCCGGTCCTCGCCACACCCCTCTGAAGGGTGTTTTCACACCCCTTTTCAGAGATGAGGAAACTAAAGCATGCAGATACTCCTTGGCTGGGATGCTGATTAACATCCCAGCTTGCCCCCCACCTCGCGCTAGTAATTACACACTGGGTCAGGACTGACATCTCCCTCTAGGAATGGCGTCTGCCATCAGGGGAAGGAAGGTGGGATGTCGTGAAGGAGAGAAGGGCTGTCTGTCTCTGTGAACTCACAGGAAGTCCCAGGACTCCTCATTTCCTTGGAAAACAATTTCTAGACTTGTCACCAATAAATTGCCTGACCCCTTTCTTTTTTGAAGGCTTCCCCCACTCTACTAATTGCGCTTACTGCCT
Organism: Arctocebus calabarensis; assembly: GCA_963573935.1. NCBI lineage: Eukaryota > Metazoa > Chordata > Mammalia > Primates > Lorisidae > Arctocebus > Arctocebus calabarensis. The sequence continues at coordinate 10,105 of CAUYON010074233.1, read as the reverse complement.
TTTTCTCCATAAATTTAATTAACTTGCTATGTGACCTCGGGTTAGGCAAGCCACCATCCCTCTCCAAACTCAGTTTCCCTCTCTGTATAATGAGAGTGGGTTCCAGTCGTTCATGACCTGGGATGAGCTCCAATATCCCAGGTCTCTGTAACCAGACTGAGCCCGTGACCTTGGTGTTCCTGTGTCCTAGCTGCTTCAGCCGGGAGCTCTGCAGAGTGCCAAGACTACCTACTGTGAACAGCTCCTGGCCTACCAGTGGTGCCGGCTCTCAAGCAAGGCCTGGTGTTATCCTAGACGAAAAGGCAGGACAGGCTAACTTGGCGAGGTCCTCTTTGTCCCTGATGGATCCCCAAAGCTCAAAGTCGCCTCCAGCATTTCAGCGGAGCCGCCAGTCCCTGGGAGTAGGAGAGACTCCAGATCAGGGGCTGGATCAAGAGCATAAGCGTGAGGTTGAAATTGTAATAATAATAACTGACATTTATATCACGCCTTTCATCCCCAAATCCCAAATTAATTAACTTTTTACGAGACATTTTTAAACTAGTGCCATTTAATAAAATTCTATTAGGAGAAGTCTTTTTTCCCCCCCAGCCCTATATTTTTATTAACAGCCACCAAAAATATAATTTACAGGCAACTGAAAACCAGTCAGGAGACGACAGGGAGAGGCTGACTCTGCCAGCGACAAAGTAAGTGAACCAGCGCTGGCCATAGGGGCTAACACGATGGCCTCACCGTTAGGAGTCTGGGTCCTCTGGGGGATCCCATGGGACTGGGTTACACTACAGGACTGAATCTCAGCCCTACATCATTCATTTCATGTGTATTGATCATCTATTTCCTGTAGCCACTATAAGAGCTACTGTGGATAAAAATAAGTAAATGACCCCATCATGGCCCAGGCATTCTTGGAGCACATGCTCTAATGGGGTAGAGAAACACTCAATGACCACCTCGCCGATAACTAAATAATAATTTAGATAATTATCATTGTGGTAGGTACTGAGGAGCAGACCCCTCTCTTTCACCCACCACAACATAAAACAGGAAAACATAATCTAGTCTGGAGCTGGAAACAGGGAAGCAAGGAAAGGCCTCTCAGAAAAACTGACATTTAACCTGAAAAACGGTTTGCCATAAACCTAGCAAAGGAAAGAAGAGGAAAGAGCAAAGAGGGAGGGGGCACAATCCAGGCAATGGAACAGCATGTGTGAGTACTCAGAGACTAGAGGCGCTGGGCACATTGAGAAAGGAAGAGAAGGCCAGCCTGGCAGGACAGAGAGGGAAAATGCTAAATAGGGCTGGAAGTGGACAGAGCAGGACAGAAAACGAAGAGCTGGCCAAGGCTCAAGCAGAAGGAAGCATGATCAAGTACGTCCTTTTCATTAACTGGTTCACAGGTGGCCTGCACGCTGCTTCTAATCGGCATACTTTTTTCTCTGATGGCCACGATGTCTATTATAGTTGTCACCAACCACTCGGGGCTATTAGCATTTGAAATGTTGGCTAACAGTCAAATTGAGATGGGCTGCCATGAGGAAAATACACACCGATTTCAAAGACTTCATACAAAATTAAAAACATGTAACACTTTAAGGAGGATGTTTATTAGGATCAAATGTTGAAGTGATAACTTTTTTTAGAGATAATGGGTTCAAAAAAATGTTATTAAAATTAATTTTACCTATGCCTTTTCCTTTTTAATGTGGCTACTAGAAAACCTAAAAGGTACACATGTGGCTTATATGACATTTCTATTAGACAGCTCTGCATCCAATATCTAAGTATTTAAGAACAAAGAACTGTAAATAAAAGATTATTCCTCTAAATTATTCTATTCCAGGGGGAAGGAGAGCATTCACTGGCCTGTAACGCAGGAAAGTATACATACATGGCTAGTTTAGGACCAAGGGTGCATTGATTTGTTCCTCTCCCTGATTCCCAGCTAAGCAGAAGAGGAAGGCAGAAAGGGGAGAGATTCTATGTGGAGTCAGAGTGTAGGAAGCCAGGCACAGAGAGGGAAGGGAAGGTTAAAAAGCTTCTAAGAGACGATCCCGCTTCAACTATCATTCATCACACTCCCCATCACATTTAATAAGGGGGAGGCATTAAAAGGCATTCAAAATCTAAACCTCTTTTAACTCTCACTTTCTACATCATAGTATAAAGCAGGGTCAAGGAAGTTCAAGAGTTCTCCAGAGTCAATTGCACGCCATTTCAAAACGGAAGGCCAAGCCCTACACCCTCCTTCTAAGACTGGCAAAGGGGAGGCTTGGACGGGGCACGGTCAGGGACAACCAGGGGCAGGTACTAAGTGCCTCTCACTGCCCCTGCTCCCCACTACACAGGTTTCACAAGCTAGTAGCCTGCAATAGAATTTTGGGAATTTTCACATTATCTAATTTTGTTTTCAATTTATTGTCATGATTCAAAATTTCAGAAGTTTTACATAGAACTCAAGATTGAGAGCTTCTCTCCAAAAGAAAAAAAGAAAATCAGAAGATCTGGCCACACTGGACCCGCGTTCTGCCATGGCAACAACCAGCTGTGGCGAGTGGCAACAGCTCCCCTAAGAGGGGACCCAGGGGCTCCCCAGCCCTACTGTGTAGGCTTATGCCCTAACCAGCACCCTGGCTCTTCCAAGGACATGGAGCTACCAAGGGTATGACATGTCCTCCCCACACCCAGCCTCCCTGTCCACAACACCCTTCCCTCTCAGGTGTCTGGAGTGGATCCTCCTCACCCAACTCTCATCTCCCAGTCAGATGCTCCCAGGCAGGAATCCTGGGTTGAGAACAGAATTCCCAGGGGAGTAGAGTTTGCACTTACCACATTTTTATAACGATTCATTCCCATGCCTGCTCTGAGCCACTGGAAGGTAAGAATGACACCCAGCTTGTCTCATCACTACTAAAGAAGAGATGCTCAAACTGTTAGCTTGGCCTACCAGGCCCGAAGGACAGAATATATGTTAGAAGTCACAGCCTACCCCATCTTCCCCTGCTGAATTTCTTCTCTTCCTGGTGATGTTTCCAGATGTAACTGGGCAGCTGTCAACTTGATGAAACCAACCCTTCTAAATAAATAACATTTTTGCCAATTACTTAAGAGGCTAAAAAAATTCATCAGGACTTGACTATTACATAGACTTTGGGGTGACTATGAACCCATGTAACCACCTAAACGAAATGACTCTTTCTGTTGAACAAACAAGAATTTCTTAATTGCCCTTTTTGAAGTTGCCAGAGCCCTGTCTTGTTGCTGCTAAAATGGAGTTTCACAAGGGTTCTAAACCAGTTCTTCTTGTTTTCCTGAAAGGACTGTCATTCAATCACAAATTAAAATCTTTTATTAAACCGCAAATGAGAGGGAGACCTGCCCAGTGAAGTGATGCAATCATTTGTCCATGGAGGAAAAATGAGGCATTCACTCACCTTCTGTTTCATAAGCATTTCCTGAGCACCTACTGCGTGCAGGGCCTGGGGACACACCGGGGAGTAGCTACAGGAACAGAGGAGAACACCAGAAGTCATGCCAGAAACAGAACAAACATGAAGCCATCTAAATTCTTACATCAAAACAGGTTCCCACAGTCAAGTCTGCAACTTGTTCTCTAGGGCAAAGTAGAAGGCTTTTCAACCCCTGAATCTTACCTTCCCCAAATCACACTAACTAGAAAGACCAACTACAATGGAAAAAGAGGAGGAGGGAATGGAGGGGAAGGATCATTACAATTGAAGAGTGAGAAATTATCTCCTAGCAAGCCCCTCCTCCATGTGAAACTTAACACAATGACTGCACACTAGAGAAGAAATTTTTTCCTTAGGGCCACGGTGTTTCATTAGGTCAAGAGCTCTGTGAGTTTTCGTTAGGTCAAGAGATCTGTGAGTTACATATGTTTCACAAGGCTCTAGGCTCAAAACTACTGGGTATTAAATACAACTCACATGGCAGTTAAAAACAAAAACAAATAAGGAACCATTACCTAAAAACCTATCAACTTCCATCATTTGTATTGGGGAGACTGAGGCTCAGAGAAAGTCTTATCTTGTCTATCCTTCAAAGTCCAGCTCAAAAGCTCACTCCTTCCTCCATCTCTGATACCCACAAGGAATTACAGAAAGAGCAGTTCTCATTATTGACTGTCCTCAAAGTTTTGTTAGCTGTGTCCTATTTCATCTCCCCACAGCACTAGGTGGCAGGGGCTGTTCTCACCTGCCTTTTCCAGATGAGGAAAGTGAGTCTGGAAAGGGTTGACCAGCTGCCCCTGCTGCATCTGGTATCCCAGCCACCTAGCTTGCCAGGACCTCTCTGACTCTGTATCCTACAGGCCTAAAATTGACCCAATGGTCACTCAACTCTCCACAGCAGAGATCAGAACAGAAAAAAGGGCTAGAATTTTCAGAGCAAAAGATTTGAGTACTAAAAGGAAAGAATGAACCAAGACACCTGAGTGCGTCCTGACATAATAAAATTCCTCAACTTCAAGAACAGAGAAATCCTAAATGCTTCCACAGAAGAAAAAAGACCTATAGAGAAGCAAGACTCAGTGCAGCCTGAGACCTCTCACCTGCAAGATCAAAAGCCAGCAGACAAGAGCGTGGCAGCTGTAAGATCCCGAGAAAAGGACTCTGAACCTAGAACTCAATTACAAACCAACCCACCATTCAAGTGTGAGAAAAAAATAATGTGACCTGTTCAGATATACAAAGACTCATGTCACCTCGACACCTTCTTTGAAAAACACTACGGAAAGTGAATTCAAGAAGGAAGACATCTGATAGAATTCAAAAAGGAAGAAAGTAACCTAAGAAAACAAAATTAAGTCTGAACGGTAACTGGAAATGCAGCTGTGAAACGCAAAACCATAATGTGGGAAAAAAATGTTTAAAAAGTTGGAAATAAAAAATTCTACACCGTATTAATCAGGAACAGATTACAGAAGGAGGATAAGGAAAGTGTAAATGCAGAGAGGTGAAATATTTGTGTTGGGGGGATTCCTTGAGGATAGTGGGAGATGTCTTCTTGTCCAAGTTTAAATAAAATGAATGTAAGCGTAAGTACAAACATGAGAAATAGGATTATGATTCCAAATCAACAAGTGCAAGAGGTGGGGAAGGGGACAAACTACAGGGAGAGAAAGGAGAAAAGAAAAATAAAGACAAGCGGTAATAAAGGCAACTTTTGAACCAGAAAAATCACAGACAATGCAAATGACGTAACAGAAAGAAGCTCAAGTATAAGCAATCATAATAAACATGGATGACTTATAAATTTCCCTGTTAAAGAAGAAGAGATCCCATATTGAAGGATTTAGGTAGACCAGGGGCAAAAACAAGAAAGAGTAAGAAAGGAAGGCCAGGCGTGGTGATCACACCTGTAATCCTAGCACTCTGAGAGGCAGGTGGATTGCTTGAGCTCAGGGGTTTGAGACTAGCTTGAGCAAGAGTTAGACTCTGTCTCTAAAAAAGTGTCAAGCATTGTGGTGGGCACCTGTAGTTTCAGCTACTTGGCAAGCTGAGGCAAGAGAATCACTTGAGTCCAAGAGTCTGAAGTTGCTGTGAGCTATGATGCCACAGTACTCTACACTCTACCAAGGATGACAAAGTGAAAAGATGTCTCAAAAAAAAAAAAAAGTTTAAAATATTTATAGAAGGGATTACAGTGGTGTAAGATGCCACCAATATGAAGAAAGTGGTAAAGCATATACAAGAACTCTCTGCATTGTAAATGTAACTGTTTGTGAGTCTTAAATTACTTTAAAACATTAAAAAAAAAAGATGGACAAAATTACACTAAGCATATGTCAATTTAAAAAGCAGAAATGTTAATAAACCCCAATGCAAAAAGAAAAAAAGAATTATAAAGGACAAAAAGACTTTTTAGTTTGATATAAAATTCAGCCATCAAAAGGATATACAATAATGAACTTTAATGCATCCATAAAACACACAGCAAAAATTGTTGGGAATACAAGAAGAAATGGAGGGAAAAAAAGTTGTAATAGGAGATGGCAGCACATTTCCCAGAAATAGATTATGAGGATTTAAGAAAAATAAGGCAAAATGCAATCAGTGTAACCTAATTCTTTGTACTCTCAATGAATCCCAAACAATAAAAAAAGGCAATAAAAAACTTAAAAAACACAACCAGTTTGTTGTATTTTTATATGTGCTTAGAAAACAATACACATCTTTTCTAAAATTCATGGGACAATTACAAACCGACCATGTGATAAGCCACAAAGAAAACCTCAATAATTTTTAAAATTAGGAATTACACAGACCATATTCTGACCATAAAGCAAATAAAACTAAAACTTAAACAAAAAGAGAGCCACAAAAAGTTTAACCACTTGGAAATGTAACCTAAAGCTTATTTAGAGGAAATTTTTTTTAAAAAAAATTAAAACAAAGTGTAGACTATTTAAAAATGAACAATGAGAGCACTATGTAGCAAAACCCATGGGATACTGCTAAAGCAATCATTCAAAAAAGAAAAGAACTAAGAAAAGAAAGCCAAAGAAAAGTAAAAAATAAATAAAAAGCAGAAGCTAAAGAAATAGAAAACAAAATACTTAATTAGAAAGAAAAGTAAGGGCATGGTCTTTTCAATTATCAGTAAAATAGTTAATCCCACCTCCCCCATATGTCTAGCCAAGCAAATAAAAAATACATTTAAAATATTAAGAAATGAAAAAGTGGGGCTCGGCACCTGTGGCTCAGCGGGCTAAGGCACCAGCTATGTACACCTGAGCTGGCGGGTTCGAATCCAGCCTGGGCCTGCCAAACAACAATGACGGCTGCAACCAAAAAATGGCCAGGCGTTGTGGCGGATGCCTGTAGTCCTAGCTACTTGGGAGGCGGAGGCAAGAGAATCGCTTGAGCCCAGGAATTGGAGATTGCTGTGAGCTGTGATGCCACAGCGCTCTATCCAGGGTGACAGCTTGAGGCTCTGTCTCAAAAAAAAAAAAAAGAAATGAAAAAGTGGCTATAACTACAGGATCAGAGGAAGGGAAGGAGGGACAAAGAGGAAGAAAAGAAGAAAGGAAAAAACAAGAAACGATGACAGGAAGAAAGGCACAAAGGCAGGCTGGCTTTATATTAACATATTTCAAATTGTATGTGAAACAGGTCATTTTCATAATAAAATTTATAATCATAATAAAAATTACCCAAAATTGATTCAAAAAGAAACAGAAAACTTAAATGGGCCAATAACCAGAAGAAGAAATTTAAATTATTAAAATATGAGGAATGTCCAAATAATTATACTGGTTAATTTGGCCAAATCCTCAATAAAAAGATTATCTATGTTTTCTACATTGTAGGGGTAGGGTGAGGAAAGGAATTTTTGCTACAAAGCTAACATAATTCTCATATAAAAACTAGGCAAGAATGATTTAAGAAAGAAAATTACAGATAAATCTTACATAAGTACAGATCCAAATTCCTACATAAATATTAGCAAATAACATGGCAAATATCAGCAAATTACAAAAGTAATACAACTGAAGAAAACATCATCCTAACTCTTCTGGGTAGTTTGAAATAAAATAAAAAAATCAATCAATATAATTCAGTAGGAATTTTTTAAACCTCCATAAAGGGTACTTTTAAAATCTCCCCTCAAATACTTAACAGCATAATACCAGAGTTATTCCAATTAAAGTCAGAAATAGCCAAGAGTGCCCAATATCACTACTATATTATTCAAAATTATGCTGGAGATCAAGCCAACTTGAAGATAAAAAACAAGAAAAATAAATATTGGAAAGGAAGGAACAAACCTGGCATTATTTGCAGATACAAGTAGCTACATAAAAAAATCCAAGAGAACCAAATGAAAAGCTATTAGAACAAAAGAGAATTTGGCTAAGTAACCAGATGCAGGATGAATATTCCCATGTGACTGGAATCAATCAGAAAATAATAGAAGAATCCCATTCCTGTGAGTAACACAAGCGATGAAACACCAAAAAACAAATCTATTAAGAGATAATGCATTAACTCATAAGACGGCTAAAAAATATCCTAAAAAACATCCAAGACTTGAATGATGAAGAGGCAGGTTCTTGGATGGGAAGACTTAATATCATAAGTGTGTCAGTTCTCTCAAAATTGATCTATAAATTCGGTGTGATTCCAGCCAAAATCCCAATAGGATTTTTTGGGAGACTTAGTGGAGTTGATACCAAGTGCATGTAGAAGAATGATTTTTAAGAGTCTTTTAGTATAGATGTTATAGGAGTTTTAAAAGAGTAACATATGCTATCATGCTGGCAAGGTATAATAAAAATAGCAACAACAAAAAAAGGTGCACAATTAGGTAATACTGACAGATTAAAAAAAAAGTCCAACAGCAGATCCATGTATATAAAAGAATTTAGAAAACCGTGCATATGTCCTTTCAAATCATTGGGAAAAGAATAGACTACTCAGTAGGTAATGCTATCCCCATAACGGCTCACAGAGAAGGCCACAACGTCACTTCTCCATATTCACTCAAAAAATGCTTACGCTACATCTAATTTTAAGGAAACATCAGAGAGACCCAAATTAAGGGATATACAAAATAACTGCCTTTAGTACTAAAAAAGGTCAAGGTCTTGAAAAACAAAGATAGACTGAGGAAATAGATTAAGAGACTAAAGAGACAGGAAAACAATTTAACTTGTGATCGCAGGTTTATTTTCTTATAAAGAAGATTAGAACAGGCCAGACATGGTGGCTCACACCTATAATCCTGGCACTCTGGGAAGCTGAGGCAGGTGGACTGCTTGAGTTCAGAAGTTTGAGACCTACCTGAGCAAGAGTGAGATTCTATCTCTACTAAAAACAGAAAAACTAGCCTAGCGTTGTGGACAGCACCTGTAGTCCCAGCTCCTTGGGAGGCTGTGAGGGTGTGGCAGGAAGATCGCTTAAGGTCACAACCCACAGCAACTGTATTAAAGGGCCGCAGCATTAGGAAGGTTGAGAACCACTAGTTAAGCCCAAGAGTTTGAGGCTGCTGTATGATGATGACAGGGTACTCTACCCAGGGTGACAGACTGAGACTCTGTCTCAAAAAAATAAAAAAAAAAAAAGAACATCAGAATACACGGTGAAATATGAATAAGGTCCACAGACACACTAAGTCTATCCTATCAGTGTCAATTTCCTGATTTTGATTGTCAGACTGTGGTTATATAAAAGAATGTCTTTGCTTTTAGGAAATACACCTGGAGTACTTAGGAGTAAATGGGGGGTATCATGCCTATAATTTTATCTCAGATGACTTAGAAAAAGAATTTTACAGAGTGGGGTTAGGGAGAGGAGAAGAAAGAGAATGATAAGAGCAAATGTGGCGACAGTTTAACATTTGGGGATTACAGGTAAAGGGAATTCTTTGTACTATTCCTACAACTTTTCACTAAGCCTGAAATTATGTCTAAATAAATTTTAGAAAAGGAAAATATAACTTGCAAGATCCCTCGGATGGTTATGGTTTCATCCATACTATACAGCATCATTACAAAACCTTTCTGGAGATTAGAAAGACCAAATTCTAGATTGTTGCTCCCTCTGGAGAGTGAAGGGAATGAGACCACCCTGGATAGTGTTCCTTCTCTGGGGAAGGAGGATTCCACTCTCTCTGTAAAGGTTTATAAATAAAATCGGACATGGTACAAACAAAGTTCATAAAAGCAGATGAGTGAGACACCTGGAAAAAATATGCAAAAATAAATTTCAGGTGGATTAAATGGCTAAACAAGAAAAAAAGTATGAAAACTAAACAAACATAGTTTAAAAACTAATATTGGGATGAAGAGATATTTCTTTTTTTTTGAGACACAGCCTCAAGCTGTCACCCTGGAGAGAGTGCAGTGGCATCACAGCTCACAGCAACCTCCAATTCCTGGGCTCAAGCGAGTCTCTTGCCTCTGCCGCCCAAGTCGCTGGGACCACAGGTGCCCGCCACAACGCCCGGCCATTTTTTGGTTGCAGCCATCATTGTTATTTGGTGGGCCAGGGCTGGATTCGAACCCACCAGCTCAGGTGTATGTGGCTGGCTGGCGCCTTAGCCTGTTGAGCCACAGGTGCTGAGCCAATTATTTTCTTATTTA
>CAUYON010074231.1:0-11094 GCA_963573935.1 Arctocebus calabarensis | reverse complement strand
CTTAAGCGATTCTCTTGCCTCAGCCTCCCGAGTAGCTGGGACTACAGGCACCCGCCACAGCGCCCGGCTATTTTTTTGTTTTGTAGTTCGGCCGAGGCCGGGCTTGAACCCGCCACCTTCGGTATATGGGGCCGGCGCCCTACTCGCTGAGCCACAGGAGCCGCCCCCTATCCAGGGGTTTTGATTGAGTAGAGCAGCAGTTCTTAACCTGTGGGTCGCAACCCGTTTGGGGGTCAAACAACCCTTTCACAGGGGTCGCCTAAGACCATCCTGCATATCAGATATTTACATTACAGTTCATAACAGTAGCAAAATTACAGTTATGAAGTAGCAACGAAAATAGTTTTATGGTTGGGGGTCACCACAACATGAGGAACTGTATTGAAGGGTTGCAGCATTAGGAAGGTTGAGAACCACTGGTAAGTGGGATTAGCTGGGAGCAGATTACAGAACAAAAACCAGAAAAAACATCTTTAGGTTCCAGTAAGAATTAATGGCTGTGTTCCAAGATACACTCTGCTGTTTACCACACATGATCTTTGCAGAAGAGTTTTTAATTGGGATAAAATTAAGCTTCACAAAATACGATGCACTCAATTCAAGTATATAGTTAATGAGTAATGTTTACTCATTATAGTAAGTATACATCTGTATAAGCAGCCAGTACAGCAGATAGAGAGTGTGCTCATCATCCTGGAAGGTTCCTTGGCTGGATGAACTAGTTACTGAGCTTTGGTCATCAATGAAGACAGTAATGAAGCTTGTCATGAGAGGTTGTTGACATTGTAACAGTAACAACTAACAATTGTGTGCGAGTTAGAAAGTTTCCAAACATTTTATTTAACTCTATAACAACTTTATGAAAGGGCTTGTTATTGTGATATCAGTTCTTGGAAATGAGGAAAATGAGGCCAAGATTGTTTTTGGCTTGCCCAAGGTAACCCAGGTCCTGAGCGAATTTGGGGGCTCTGTGAGTATTGTATGCCTCCCATATCCAGGCCGCTCTAGGGGCTGTAGCTGTGCAGAGCGACCACGTGTTAGGTTATTTTGTTATTGTGGGAAAGAGGGTGGAAAGAGATCAGGATTACACATCTGAACTGAATTTCGTGTGGTTACTGCTGTTTATTAGCTCTGTTTCTTGGACAGAGTAGTAAACTAGAAACATCAGGTTTAACATGTCTAAAGGGGGAGGGGATGGGGTGACTGTCACATGACCTGTCCATCCCAGGGGACTGTCATCGGGAGAAGGACTGTGAGAACACTTTGTGGACTTTGAAGAGCTGTGCACTGATGTCACTGTCCCTGTCCCTGGGGGTAGGGGGCAGCGGCCTGCTCCCCCGGCCCGGCCTCACACAGTCCACTGACTGTGGCAGAGAAGTAGAACTGACAGCTTGTCTGTGTCGGAGGAGACCGGTCTCCCCTCGTCAGCCCCTGGATATGCTGAACACTGTTTACACAGCGCTTTCTCTCCCAAGTCCTGACATTCGGGGCCTTCAGATCATTTTTTCAGCTATGAGGCCAGCCTCACTCCATAGTACTTGTCAACTGTATCAGGAAGGACTCTTTAAAAAAACTATTTTTATTTTCTTTTGGAAACATACAGCGATGATATGAAACAGTATTTCTCGGTTCAAGGTGAGTGAGAGTTCCTAAGTGATCCCCAAAATCGTAGCAATGTGAGCTGGGTTTGAACTGAATTATCTTGTGAGTTCCTCTGAGTTCCTGAGGGTTAGTTACTTCCCCAGTGTTGAAATGCTAGCTAGTAAACATAGTACCCTAACTCTTAGGGCCCTAAGGCTCAGTACTCTAACTCTTAGTGCCCTAACGCTCAGTACACTAACTCTTAGGACCCTAACGCTCAGTGCCCTAACCCTCAGTACCCTAACTCTTAGGACCCTAATGCTCAGTACCCTAACTCTTAGGACCCTAACGCTCAGTGCCCTAACCCTCAGTACCCTAACTCTTAGGACCCTAACGCTCAGTGCCCTAACCCTCAGTACCCTAACTCTTAGGACCCTAACGCTCAGTACCCTAACTCTTAGGACCCTAACGCTCAGTGCCCTAACCCTCAGTACCCTAACTCTTAGTATTTAACAGTGAGTCCCAACTCCTTAATGTTGCTGGAATGGGCCTATTTCTTCTGGCTCAGGCCATTCTGTCAACTACAGAAGCAGGTTTAACTCTTAACACATTATTGCCCCAAAGGAAACTTTATTTCTTTAGGACACAGCTACCTCCGGCATCCCCATTTCCTCTTAGTTAAAGAGAATGTATAAATATAGCAACCTCAAGATAAGTGGGTTTCTTTCACGTGAAATAGGTAAATAATTCACTCTAGGAGTTAAATTTGGTCAGTTCACACTTCCCATCTAAGGTTCTTCTTTCCCAGGAAAGGCGGTTTTTGTCCCTCCCCAGGATATCCACTTCTGAGATTCCTGGGTCTTCAAGGAGCTTCATAGCATCCCCGCGTGGGCGAGGGCTGGGGGCGTCTGGGGGCCGCTCCCAGAGCTCTCTGGGCTGTGCTGAAGCAGCGCGTTGCAGCCGGTCTCAAGATGCCCTGTCCCTGTGTGGCCTGCGGGGCCTGTGCCTATGTGTGCTGGTGAATGTTGTTGTCGATGGCCTCCTGTGGAAGGGCCAGTCTACACTTGACCTTCCTGTGCAGCGTCCTAGGCCTTTTCGGATCCGTTGGCCTCTCTGCTCTTCTCTTCCGGTCTGCTGCTTTGATCTTTCCGGGGTGTGCTGGGAAACTGCTCTCCAGATCCCAGACCGCCTTTCTCATCATGCTTTCTAGGAACTAAGAAATGCATCTAGGAACTAAGGATGTTTGGTGACAAAATGTTTACCAGGAGACAGTGAAAACAGAAAAAAAAATGCAAACTTGGCGCGGTGGTTATGGCGCCAGCCACATGCACCCAGGCAGGCAGATTTGAACCCAGCCCAGGGCCAGCTAAACAACAATGACAACTATATGCCCAGGGTGGCGGGTTCAACCCCGGCCCTGGCCAAACTGCATCAAAAAATAGCCGGGTGCTGGCTCGTGCCTGTGGCTCAACAGGCTAAGGCGCCAGCCACGTACACCTGAGCTGGCGGGTTCAAATCCAGCCCGGGCCCGCCAAACAACAATGACGGCTGCAACAACAACAACAAAAAGTGGCCAGGCGTTGTGGCAGGCGCCTGTAGTCCCAGCTACTTGGGAGGCGGAGGCAGGAGACTCGCTTGAGCCCAGGAGTTGGAGGTTGCTGTGAGCTGTGGATGCCACAGCACTCTATCCAGGGTGATAGCTTGAGGCTCTGTCTCAAAAAAATCAACACATGTATCTGAGCTCATGTGTGCAAAGGATGTCTGTATACAGAGAATCAATCCTCTGAATTAACTTCCATGCAAAATACAATGTATACTAAAGGATATACTAAAACATGCTAATGTGAAACTTATAAGGATATTACTAAAATGACAATAACCACAGCAATTTCGGTCTTAGATAAACTAAATATTTCAGGGCAAAAGAAGTATTTTATCATTGACATGGTTTAGAATTTCTAGCATATATATATATATATATATTTTTTTTTTTTTTTTTTTTTTTTTAGACAGAACCTCAAACTGTCACCCTGGACAGAGTGCTGTGGCATCACAGCTCACAGCAACCTCCAATTCCTGGGCTCAAGCAAGTCTCTTGCCTCCGCCTTCCAAGTAGCTGGGACTACAGGCGCCCGCCACAACACCCAGACATTTTTTGGTTGCAGCCATCATTGTTGTTTGGCAGCCCAGGCTGGATTCGAACCTACAAGCTCAGATGTATGTGGCTGGCACCTTAGCCTAATGAGCCACAGGCAAAGCCCCAGCATATGTATATTAAAAAAGAAAAAAAAAAAAAAAAACTGGGACGGTGCCTGTGGCTCAGTGAGTAGAGCCATGGCCCCATATACCGAAGGTGGCGGGTTCAAACTCAACCCCTGGCCAAACTGCAACAAAAAAATAGCCGGGCATTATGGCGGGCGCGTGCAGTCCTAGCTACTCGGGAGACTGAGGCACAGGAATCGCCTAAGTCCAGGAGTTGGAGGTTGCTGTGAGCTGTGACGCACTGCACTCTACTGAGGACGGTAAAATGAGACTCTGTCTCTACAAAAAAAAAAAGAAGAATTTGTTGGTTTTTATTATTATGTTTAAATTCTCTAAACATAATGCTCCCTGTTGTTGAGTGCCCCCAGGGCAATGCCGCATCTTCAGTATTCTACTAATGACTTAAATCCCTTCTATTCTTCTGGGGAAATCATTCCTACTTCAAAACCCCACAAATGCATTCATGTACGCAGCTATGATTTAATAAAGAATTTTTTTAAGAGAAGAAAAGCTCACATGGACTGTTTGCTATGTGTCCCCAGTGTTCCAGGAACTGCGTACGTAGAAACTCACTTAATACCCACAAGTCTACATAGGCGGTTGCTCTTATTCCTCCCATTTTACAGATGAGAAAACTGATGTGTTCAGAATCTTACGTTACATATAACATAGGTAGAAGTACTCTGCCAACTTCAAGTGCGGCATAAATATTACCAGAGTTAGAGGTAAGAACAGTGAAGATATTATATATTTGGTCACTGCAGAAGTACCAGGGAGAAAAAGGAAGAAGGAAGTTTCTGTGGCTGCCAACAACCTGGACCAAATAGCGCAGCCAGATCCCACAGCACCAATATTATGTCACCAAAATGGAACCCGTGAAGACAGCCGAATGGTGTGACTGTGTGTGCCCATGCCACACAGCCAGCTGCCAGCATTTTCAACTCACAGTCATGTGGAGGTGACTGTGCCATTGCAGAAAAATGGCCTCGGTGTTCACCAGGTTGCACAAGGATTGTCGGCAGAGGACACAAGGCAGGAGACAAGTGGCCGCACAGCTGCCAGCAGAGATGCCCTCGGGACTCACGGGCTAAGGGCAAGGTGTTCTGGAAAATCCATGAGCCACACCACTCCCAAAAATGAGACAGATAAATAAACAGACTAAAGCTGCTCTTTACAAAAGCACATTTAGCGAACTTATTGGGTCTGGGCGGACTGCTTCGATCTTTTCCTTTGCCTTTCATTGATATAATGCATGGCCCCTAAAGGCACTCTCTTTGCAGCTCATGAGTAATGTATGGACAATTACTTAGATGGAATGGGGTCCATAAGGAGGCTGTCACAACAGGGACCAGAGTCAGAGGCCCCAAGCCACACACAGCTTACCCTGGGAGCAGCTTGACAATTCTAAAATGGAGCCCTCGAGGAAGGTCACACAGGCCACCCTTCCATCCGGCAGGAGGATGATCTCCTGGCCTCTGCTTTCATACCTCAAAGAATGGAGATGGAGCCTCACTCCTCCTGCTGCTTGAAACAGCTTGTGGAGATGGTGAGACAAGCTCCACGATTGACTGAGCCCTCCATGGTGCCCCTTCCCCATATTTAAGCCCCAGCTGTACCTGGGGATGCCTTGCAGCCTGTCCTCACCAAGCCACCCACCACGATCCATCCTCCCCAATCAAACCAACCTCCCATGTGGCCCCTGCCCTTGTTTGCAGCGTGCACCACTGTCTGTCTGTGTTTTACCCTGTTTTATTACTTCCTGTCTCCCCCACTTAACTGTGAGCTTCTTGAAGACACAAACTGAGTTTGAGCCTCAATGCCTGACCCA
The DNA here is from genome assembly GCA_963573935.1 of Arctocebus calabarensis. Taxonomy (NCBI): domain Eukaryota; kingdom Metazoa; phylum Chordata; class Mammalia; order Primates; family Lorisidae; genus Arctocebus; species Arctocebus calabarensis. Next base: position 5,423 of record CAUYON010074231.1, on the reverse strand, counting down.
AAGATACATAGATACTTCAAAATCCTTTTGTTAAAAAATGTAATTCATGAACATTGCCCAAGATGCCTCCGCCTTTCAACCGCTGTGCAGAACATACCTCACAGAGCTTCAGCACCCCGCCCCGCCCATGTCCTCACCCTAAACACAGTTCCCAGCTTCACTCCACCCCTAGAGAAACTGAGCTCGAAGCAATGGTTTTAGGATCTCAGGGCAGCTTTCTAATCCAATACTCTGTTCTAATGGTTCTCAAACTTAGCCATGCATCAGAATCTTCTGGAGAGCTTCTTAAGACACAGATTACTAGACCCTCCCTTGGAGTTTCTAAGTCAGCAGATTGGATCTGGGGACTGGAGAGTCTGCACTTCTCACACATTCCCTGGGGATGCTGATGCTGGGATCCCTGTTGTGGTATACGGATCACATTTTGAGAATCACAGTCGCACAATGTTCCAGCCACACAAACAGGGAAGAATGGAGAACTTGGGTGCCAGTCTGCCATTTCTCTTTCTTTTATTAAGAGACTCTCTCTGTTGTCCAGGATGAAGTACAGTGACATGATCATACCTCATTGCAGCCTCAAACTCCTGGGCTCAAGCGATCCTCCTGCCTCAGCCTCCTGAGGAGCTGTCACCACACCCAATTAACTTTTTAAAATTTCTTGTAGCAGTCCAGGCAAGGTGGCTTATGACTACAATCCTAGCACTTTGGGAGGCCAAAGTAGGTGGATCACTTGAGCTGAAGAGTTCGAGACCAGTCTGAGCAAGAGCGAGACCCCCATCTCTAAAAAATAGCTGAGCAATGTGGGGGCCACCTATAGTCCTACCTACTCAGGAGGCTGATGCAAGAGAATTGCTTGAACTGAGGAGTTCAAGGTTGCTGTAAGTTATAATGCCACAGCACTTCATTGAGGGCAACAAAGTGAGACTCTGTCTCTAAGTAAGTAAATAAATAAATAAATAAATAAAATTTCTTGTAGAACTGGGCCAAGTGGCTCATGCCTATAATCCTAGCACTCTGGGAGGCCAAGGCAGGTGGATTGCTTGAGCTCAAGAGTTCAAGACCAGCCTAAGAAAAAGCGAAACCCTATCTCTACTAATAACAGAAAAACTAGCCAGGCATTGTGGCAGGCACCTATAATCTCAGCTAATTGGGAGGCTGAAGCAAGAGGATCACTTGAGCCCAAGAATTTGAGGTTGCTGTGAGCTATGACACCACTGCACTCTACCCAGGGTGACATAGTTAGATTCTGTCTTAACAACAACAACAAAAAATCTTATAGAGATGAGATTTCACTTTTTTGCCCAAGCTCATCTTGAACTCCTAGCCTCAAGTGATCCTCCCACCTGGGCCTCCCAAAGTGCTAGAATTACAGGCATGAGTCACCGAGCCTGGGTAGTCTGCTTTTTCTCACCATCCAACATAATCCACAAGCTGTTCTGAGCAACAGTGAGTGCTCTACCTTTGGAAGCAGACCAGCAGAGGCAACAAGAACACTGCATACACACAAAGCATCTCTGCCCGTGGTTTATCTAACCTCTGCTTGTACACCTCCAACAACCAAATGCTCACTTGTCCGGCTAGACTATCCAACCTTCGGTTATTTCTTAGATTCTTTACATTCTCACCTCCTACCTAGGGTTGCCAGATACAAGATGCCTAGTTAATTCTGAATTTCACATAAATGATGGATAATTTTTTAGAATGCCTCATGCAAATATAGTTATTTTTATTTGCTGAATCTGGCAACTCTACATTCCTCCCCATGAGGTCTGCAGGTGCTCGAGCCAAGTTCCTGCCAACACAGAAGCAGCCAACAAGCCTCAATCTCAGAGGAAGTTACGTCCTCTACTTCATGAAAACCAAGTTAGCCAAAGCCAAGAGCAAAGAAGTTCTACCTCAGGAGGTACTGTATGTCAGAGCTGCAGGTAGAGGCTGGGTCTTATGGCCAATGGTGGGTTTGGTCCTTGTTGGGAAAATGACCTTTCACCTGGGCCTCCCAGGTGTAAGCCTCCTTGTCTTTGAAACAGATTTAGGCCGGAGCCCTTCATGTTAGAGCCTACCAGTCTGTCAATGTCTGGTTATCCATCCACAGCCATGCTATAGATAAATGTCAGGGCCAGGACAAAAAACCACTGCTTTAGATTCCCATGCTAGAATCGTATCATTAATTGGAGAATCGTTTCCTAAGAGGAAATGACCTTGGGATCTTAGTGTAAATGCGAAGTGGTAAAGGGAGTTTCCTGTGCAAATTTTGTTGCAAACTCCAAACACCATGGGTCAGATGAGTCCCATTGCTTTGTGGTGCCCTCCTTAGAGACCATTTGGCCCAATGACTTCTCAGAAGACCAGAGAGGACAAGGAACTTGCCCAATCTCCAATTCAAGTTGCCAGCAGAACCAGAAAAGAATCGAAGTCTACCAACATCAGGTCAGACTTTCTCCCACCCCACCCGGGTCTCTTCCAACCAATAGGAACTCCTGGTCAACTAAAACCACAGAGGTGTATCATTTTTCTTCCATGGAACTAGCAACAATAAAAAAAAAATTCTGACAATATCAAGTTTTAGAGAGGGTGTGAAAAAATGGTATTCTCCTTTACTGCTGGAGAAGACACATGTCACTCAAGGAAACTTGGAGAGCGTTCAGCAACACCTAGTAAAGTTGAACCTGTACATACTACACATTGAAATGACCCCACTCTACTGATGTGCCCCGATGGAAACTCTCCAGTGTGATCCCAATGAGATCCAGGGCAAGGAAGCTGCTGGTAGCATTATTGGTTATGGTGACAAATCGGAAACAATCTAAATATACAATGAGAAACTCCAATTCATTATAACTGGGTATCACATGACAGATATAATGAATAGATTGGAGTTAAACATAACAATAAGAACAGAGGTCAAAAGTGGCCTTTGTGACAAAGCACAGTGTTAGAGACCCAGAGTAAATCTGTGTAAATGTTGAAAAGCATTCCCACAAACCAGGCCATATACAGAAGGTGCCCAAATATATATGCATTAAGCAAGCAAAAACTGTACTAACATTGTAATACTCAATATATGCTAATAATGAAAGATCAATTAGGTCATGGGAGCACCTGAGCACCTCTTATAATTCCAGAAGTCAAACAAACGTTTTTTTCCTTTCTTAAAATGTGTACAGATTTTTGGCACCCTCTGTATTTATAGATGTGTGTGTACATATATATACACACAAAAAATTCAAAGTTTCCCAAAATAAAGTATTTAAAAAGGCACCGCTATTCATGAAAGTCATGATAGTGGTCAACTCTAGAAAGGAAAAAGAATAAAATTTGAGAGTGTCAATCAAAGGGTGCTTCCACTTTATCTGCAATGCTTTATCTCTTCTATTAAAAATATACTTGAAGTAAATGTAACAAAATGTTCCCACCAGTTGGACTTGCACATTCACTACTTTTGTATTTTTCTTTTAACTTTGCAAAAAAAAAAAAAAACAAAGCAGCTAATCTGAGGTGCTGCTGTCTGGGGCTCCCAGAGCCTACTTGACTGACCAAATAGTATTTCTTGGATTTCAATAATTCATCACTTGACTAGAGGCGTGAGTGTGGAAAAGTGGAAGTGAAGAAGAATGCGTCCAATCCAGGCTAAAATCTCCCTCCCTCCCTCCATTCCAACTAGAAATGAGCTTGGATTTAGATGAAAAGGGAGAGAGCGTTTAATGCAACCATACTTCTCCCAATCTACTTTAGAGAGGCAGAAGGGAACTCTAACCTGGTTCAATAATTTATCAGCGTTCCATCTGTATCTACCTTGCTGATTATTTTTGCTTACGTCTTTATATTCTTAATTTTTGTCCACTGATCTCTCTTGGATCAAGAACATTGAATTAAAATTGCCTATTAAAGGCCAGGCAGGTGGCTCATGCCTGTAATCCTAGTACTCTGACAGCCCAAGATGGGTGGATTGCTTGAGCTCAGGAGTTTGAGTCTAGCCTGAGCAAGAGTGAGACCCTGTCTCTATTAAAAGTAGAAAAACTACATGGTGGTACACGTCTGTAGTCCCAGCTACTTGGGAGGCTGAGCCAAGAGCATCACTCAAGCTCAGGAGTTTGAGACCAGCCTGAGCAAGAGTGAAACCCTGTCTCTACTAAAAGTAGAAAAACTAGCCCAGCCTGGTGGCACACACCTGTAGTCCCAGCTACTCGGGAGGCTGAGCCAGGAGGATCACTCAAGCCCAGGAGTTTGAGGTTGCTTTGAGCTGTGATACCACGATACTCCAGCCAGAGCAACAGAATGAGCCTCTGTCTGAAATTTTAAGAAAACAAAAATTGTTGATTTTTTTTAAATAGGGCAGTGCAGCTACTGAGAGGCTGTGTGGCCAAGGGACTTGTCACTAAACTCTGCCCTGTTACTGTCCCTTTCCCATGGCTCCAGCCTTTTCCACACTGAGTATAACCACAGCCTGTCTCGCCTCAAGGAATCATTCCAATGGGAGTCCAGGTTAACTGAATACAAGTCTCCCCCCAGCTCCATTCCTCCCCGTCCCTCTTCCCCCAGCGCTCTGCCAACAGTAGGCCAGTGGCTTACAAACCTTAACATGCAACACAACCACCAGACAACCTGTGAGGACACAGAGGTTCTGTCCAACTCCTATGATTCTAAATCAGTACGTGCGAGGTAGAGCCTGAGAATTCATTTCTGCCAAGTTCCCAGTGATGCTGCTGTTGGCCCAGGGACTGTGCCTTGAAAACCATCACATCAGACATGCAACATATATTTGCTGCATGGATACATAAGCAGGCGAGAGCTCTGTCCTGGTTCTGGAGCTGTCTCAGAGAGACACTTTTTTTACGTAAAGTTTTTTGCTTCCTGAGAACCAGCTTGCTCATTTTTAAAACAGGGACAATAACTGACCTCACGGGGTTATGGTGTGGATCCAAGGAGTCTTCCTAAGAACTGTTGGAACATACTCTACCTGGAGCCCTCCAAATCCATGACCCCCAAATCCATGGGGGTTTAATTCCCTCTAGACTCCTCCAACCATTTGCGCTCAGGCAACAGTCAAAAGCAAACTGCCTTACCAGGGAGGGTGCACACATTCTCTCTGAACGGTTCTGTGTTCAGAACTTGTGCTATCCCCTAGGGCTTCGGAGATGGGAGAGACAGTAGTCCCTAGGCAGTGGGGAGACAGATATAGGAAGAGGCCTAATGCCCATGTGATCAATACAGGGATGAAGCACAGAGCTCAGAGCCACCAGCTGAGCTGGGGATGATTCCAAAAAGGCTCCTGTTGGCTTGGCGCCTGTGGCTCAACAGGCTAAGGCGCCAGCCACGTACACCTGAGCTGGCGGGTTTGAATCCAGCCTGGGCCCGCCAAACAACAATGACGGCTGCAACCAAAAAATGGCCGGGCATTGTGGTGGGCGACTGTAGTCCCAGCT
>CAUYON010074228.1:0-12224 GCA_963573935.1 Arctocebus calabarensis | reverse complement strand
AGCCACAGGCGCCAAGCCATGGCCGGCCATTTTTTGGTTGCAGCCGTCACTGTTGTTTGGTGGGCCCAGGCTGGATTTGAACCCGCCAGTTCAGGTGTACATGGCTGGCTCCTTAGCCCGTTGAGCCACAGGCGCCGAGCCTTGGGCCATTTTTCTTATCTTAACTGTTTTCATCAACTGATTAATACAGCCTTCTTGTTTAGGTTTTTAAGTTTCCTATTTGGAATGCATACCACCTGCATGAGGTCTGGCCAAATCCAGGTACCACTTATAGTGTTGTGTTATGTATCTTGTGTTTTCTTGGTATATAGACTCATTTTTCCCCCTTAAATTAGACATACATTTATTTCACAGAGAATTTTATATCAATACATTTAGATGAACATGAGATTCCCTGGCCAATACCAAGTAAACTGAGTGAGCATGCTAGTCAGTTCGCATTGCAGGAGAAAGTCCTGACTCATTAGAAGAATTCAAGCAGAACAAAATACCTGTGATTACTTTCTTATGTATGATGTGATTGATTTGATTCCATCACATACATGGTCCAAATAAAGTTCTGTTGTAAGGTCTGAATATTTGTTCTCTCTCAAAATTTGTATGCTGAAATCTTAACCCTCTAGGTAGTAGAATTAGGAGGTAGGGCATTAGGGAGGTGATTAGGTCATGAGGATGGGGCCCTACTTGACTGTGATTAGTACCCTTATGAAGGAGGTCCCAGAGAGCTTCCTCACCCTTTTGGCCTTGTGAGGTTAGAGAGAGAACACAGCTTTCTATGGGGAGCTGGCCCTCACCACACACAAAATGTGCTGAAACCTCGATCTTGGAATTCCAGCCTCCAAAACTGCTAGTGATATATTTCTGTTGTTTATAAGCAATCCAGGTTATGACATTTTGTTACACCAGCCCAAATAGACCATATTAGACATCATCATATATGATACTTTGGGAAATATTGCATATCTGGCCACTGATATCCACTGTTGCCAACACCTACGGCAAACAGTACCATCAGAAAAATACACATTCTCTGAACAAAGTTATGGGAGATTCTCCCTTTCTCCTTCCTCCTACTGTGTGGCCTTCAGTGTCTATGAATAGAGCTCTAAGTGGGCAATGAAGGGCAGTAACTTCAATTCAGGGTCTCCAGGTCTCCACTCCACTTTCTCCCATTTCCTGTGGTCTGTGCACCCCCAGAGGTGAGTGGTAGCTGCCCAGGGTAGGCTCCCAGAGAGGCAGGACATACCACAGCCAGCCAGGAGGGTGCCTGCCAATGCTGCTGCCTCCCAGCCCAGCACCACAGACTCTAGCCAGACATGGATGAGAGAGGTGGGCGGGAAAACACATAAACACAGGGTGCTTGCTGCTTGGGGTGTTTGTTTTCAATTTAGAATCACGTGCATTCAGATTGGCTTTATATAAGAGCAACATCTTTCTTCCTGCTCAGATTTAGCTTTCTGCTTAATATTTGCCACAATTTTCTTTCCACAAAGGGCACAGTTGTTTTTGTAACAGAAGGAAAGAGAGAGAGAAACAACACAAGGAAGAAGCAAAGGAGAAGTCTCACACATCCTTAAGGAATATTTAAATAAAGATGGCAGTTTGGCTGTTTTATTTGCTTATGTAATAGTGGAAAAATACAAGCCCAAATCCCATTTCACCCTGTAGCTAATAATCCTTTTAACCATAACACAGAGCAGAATTGTAGTCTTGCAAAGTAGGTCACAGGTTGCTAAATATATACCACTAAATATATCTTTATAATACACATTATATATTTGTGAAAATGCAATACATTAATATAAATCTATACTATCAATTACATGTAAGAAAATATTTATAATACATATCACTGAAGTATAGCAGGCTATTGTAATTATTTAACATTTTTTGGCATTGATAAAGGACATTTTAAAATGCAACGTGTGCATGCAATAATAGAAATCCAAACATTACAAAAAGGATGGTGGTAAAAAACTTTCCCTCTCACCCTTGACCTTCTATTTCTCCAATCCCCTCCCAGTGAAGCTTTCTACAGATCTGCTGTGCATTTAGAAATACAGTCCTCCATTTTGCTTTTTATCTTCAAGGGCGGTAAAATGAACACAACATAAAATGTACCACCTTAACCACAGGTAAGTGCAGGGTTTGGTGAATGGAGTATGACCATATTGTCATGTGACTGTCACCACCATCCATCTCAGAACTCTTTGTCTTGAAAAACTAAAACTCTGTCCCCCTTAAACTCCGACTCTACATTTTTTCCTCCTGTTGACAATCACTATTCTGTTTTCTGTCTGCATTAATTTGACCCTTCTTGGTGCCTCCAAAAAAATGGGGTGATACGGTATCTGTCTTTTTGTGACTGACTTTTTTCATTTGGCATGATGTTCTCAAGGCCCATTCCTGTTGTAGCAGCCCTTTTCATTTTTTGTTTTTTTTTTTTTAAACCTCAAACAGTAACATAGCACACACATCACTTGATGCCTGGCCTTTTTTGCTTCGCAGCCTTCCTTGGAGAACTTTCCAGATCAGTGGGTCCATGTATAACTCATTTTAAATGGCCACATAATATTTCACTGAATGGAAGTGCTGGAATTTATTTCCCCCATTCTTTCCAGGTTATTACGGACGATGCTGTGATAAATGTTTTGTTACATGTGTGCAAGCGTGCCGCAGGATGAGTTTCTGCAAAGGGAGCTGCTGGCTTGTAGCTTTGGGGCATCTAACGTTTCCTATCACCAAACTGCTGTCCAAAGAGGTATTAAATTCTAACTTCAATATCCTAAAATATCCATTGCCCACATCATTGGCTATTTAGCATCAAAAATATGGTGTTCAAAAAAGTGACCATGGCCTGTGGGAGAAGAAACACCTCATATCTCTTGGCACAGAGGCAGCCCCCATGGATCACCCTTCCTAGATCCAAGACTTGCTCCACCATCTCCCCTGGGATGCCCCTGACAAGGGTTTTCTAAAAAGGACGTGGCTGAGCTCTATAGATGGGGACTTCAGTCTTAAGGAGCCATGGCCACTTCTGCTTTGTGCTCTGGGATGGCAATCTCTGACCACCCGATGCCATCTTGGTGGGAGAACTTGGAGGCAGCTGTGGGGAGAGCTGACTACAGAAGAAGCGAGGGCAGAGTGCTCAGCTGACAACAGCAGCACCAGTTTGTCAGCCACATGCCTGAGGCCACAGTGGGCTTCCCAGACTCAATGGAGCTGGTCCCAGTGATGCCATGAGGAGCAGTATGAGTAGGTGCTACTAAGTCTCACCAAAGTTACATACATGCCCCAAGCAGCAAAAAAACAGTTGCAGAAGTCGTCATGTCTAGGTTGCCCGTCATATAGCAAGAGTTCACTTCATAAACCACTCATGGCACAGTGAAGCATGCAGAAAACAAATTCAGACCCCAATAATACCAGTGCCTGGTGGAGACAGAGATCTGGCAACAGATGCTTATGCTAGAATATGCTGAGGGCAAGAAGATACAGTGTGTAAGAAGTGCTGTGAAGAAGAGTGAGGACAGCTGACCCTGCCAGGTGGTGGGATCCAGGGAGGGCTTCAGAGAGGAAGTGACATTTGTTCTGGGCTTCAAATAATATTTCAGCTTTCAAGGATGAAGTTCTGCCAAGTTCCTGATCAAAACATGATGGTTTCGTGCTTTTGAGGAACTCTTTTCCATTCAAACAAAGTTCTGGAGTTTTCTCTGAAATGTTCTCCACTGAGGCAGGGACGGGGACTGAGAACTGAAATGATGTGAGAAATATTTCCAACACCAGCATCTGGGTCCCTGTTCAGCAGCTCAGCTACCCTCTTTGGGTCTGGGATTAAGAACTATGTCTTGGCAGGATCTGGGTTCCTTGTGCTATGAAATACCCAAAATGCACAGCCTGAAGCTTTCTCTTTGCTTCTCACAGGGTCAAAAGGCTCCGTTAGATCTTCCTCTAGTCCTGTTTCACCAGAGCTTCTGGACTCCTGCAGAGCCCAGGCAGGGAACGGTGGGTGGGTGGTCTTTCCACCCTGTTCTTTCTGTCCAGCAGGCCAACTTCGGCAGAGCTCCTTCAGCCTCACTGGTGTCACTCTGGAAAGGCCTGTGGTGTGGAGAAAGGACAGGGGTGCCAAGGGGACACTCAGCAGAACCCGAGGACCAGCACCACGTGGGTGGCGGTGCTTCCTCTACTCTCCTCTGTGCTCCAGCTCCTTCCAGCTGCTAACAGGACTCTTCGTGGCTTGGAATCTCATTCCCAGCATGAGTGGGGCCCGTGAGATCTATCCACCATTAGTCTGGCTGAAGGCGGGCCTTCCTGCAGGGCGGGGTGGCTTCAGATGGGGAACAGTTGTGCAGTGGGGGAGCAACTCTTCATCCTTCAGTGATCAGCTCAATATTCTCCTGTTTTGTGAAGCTTTTTTTTGGCCAGTGTTTACTCTTCCCAATTTTCTTCACAAGGGAAACCTAGAATCTCATGAATGAAATCTTCCTGCCCCCACTTTTCATTCTCAAAGAGCTCTCATTTATAGATGTGTTGTACAGTGCATGACAACGGCACAGAAGTACGTCTAGAACACCTAAGTGTCCCAGTAATGAATGACAAGCTCGCAAATGACTTACAATCCAGAGCATTAGGTCAAAGATGTTTGGAAACCAAGGGGATCTATTGGTTTAATTAGCCATTTCCCTACCAATGGACTATTGGGGTGTTTTTAAATATATAATTTTTATAGATAATGCAGCAATGAGTAAAGTCCTAATATCTTGTGATGAGTCCTCCAGTCCACCACTAAGGACGGAACTACTCTCTCTCTCTCATAAGGGTGGACCTTTATAAATTAAGCAGAAAATTCCAAATGGCTTTCCAAAGTGCCTGCACCAGCTTACTCTCCCACGAAGGGTGTGTCTGAGTCTCTGTTTTCCCAATTCCCAGTGATGAGAGCATCTCTTCTCAGGTTCGCAGCAACTTTTATTTCCTTTGCAGCGAGTTGCCTGTGCATACGACTTGCCTATTTTTCACTGGGTCGTTTACTTTTCTCTCATTCTCCGCACTGTTTCACGACTGTTGCGTGGGCTGCAAATATTTTCAACTTCCTCTCAAGTACTTGTCTCCTCAACAAGGCTGTGGGGTCCCCCCGGGGTGGTCCCTCTACTATCCAGCTCCCCTGTCCGCCACAGAGCTGGGCCCAGTGTTTGCTGACAGCCTGCACCCCTGCGGTACACAATTCCGTTTTTCTCAACCTCTTCTCAATGCCATAAAATCATCAGCTATCCATCACCTCCAATTCATCTCTTCAGGGAATCTGAATACAACATCTGCTTTCTCCATTTCCTCGTAACTTTGTTCCTTTATGACTTGGCACCGCTCAGATCGCCCTGAACCAGATCCCCCTCTAGCCAACGCAGTAAAAAGGGAAGATGAGAAGTCGGGAAAATCGACATCAGCTGCCTGGTTCTGAAACACACTCCAGCTGGGTCTCAAATGTGTCTCATGTCCCGGCTGGTCATTATAACGGGCGAACTTTGCATTTTAAAGACCGGAAAGAGGTTCAGATTTAAGGAGCCCCTAGTTTTCTTGGTAACCGCTGTGATGAGAATCGATCCTCATCAAAGGAAAGTCAAAGGAGCTGTGAAGTACTGCTAAGCCCGCTGATGCGATGCGCCCTTTGCACAGGCAATCGAGAGCGTTTCCTCTCTCCGCTAATGGAGGCGGGAGTCTGCAAGGGGCCTTGCCGGCCGACATGTGCTGAACATTTGTTCAAGGACTGGCTGTGTTTTGGAGCTCATTGTGATTTGCAAATTAAACATTTCTTTTGTTCGTGTGTACTTTAAAGGGAAAGGGGAAAAAAAAAAAAAAGATTCCTGGAATGGGGACTCCAACAAGGCGGTGGCAGAGTCAGAGAGCTCCGTCTGAGCTGGCACGTGTCCACATCAATCAGCGATGCGTCTGTGTCTGCTCCCAGATCCGGCACAAACTCCTCCCTGGCTTTCTGGAGATCCCCGGAACTTCCCCCAACTCTGGTTTCCCCCCACAGGACCCTCAGCTTCTGAAGGGGACGAGGGGGGCTGGAGGAACCCAGTGATTCCCAACAAGGGCAATTTTGCTCTTTTCCCCCACAGGGGACATTTTTGGTTGTCACAACTGGGGTGGGGAGGACGTGATTAAATATCCTACAGGGCACAAGACAGCTCCACTGCTCCCCCCCCCCCGAAAAAAATGAATTACCGGCCAAAAGTGAGAAACTCTTGGGAAAACGTGGTGCCCACCAGGGTGGGGTAGGTCTGGTCACCACGGGTGTAGGCTGTCCCTAGAAGAAAAATCACGTCTGTCTCCTCTCATGATCAGCACCATACGCAGTGTACTTCTGTCCTTTGCCAGAGAATTCAGACTTTCCGATGTTTATGTAAAGTCTGCCGATTTTAAAACCTCTGTATGGGGCGGCGCCTGTGGCTCATCAAGTAGGGCGCCCGGCACCATATATCAAAGGTGGCGGGTTCAAACCCGGCTTTGGCCCTGAACTGCAAAACAGAAAAATAGCCGGGCGTTGTGGTGGGCACCTGTAGTCCCAGCTACTCAGGAGGCTGAGGCAAGAGAATCACTTAAGCCCAGGAGTTGGAGGTTGCTGTGAGCTATGAAGCCACGGCCCTCTACCGAGGGTGATAAAGTGAGACTCTGTCTCTACAAAACAAACAAACAAACAAACAAAACCCTCTGTGTGAAGTCAAAAAGATGTACTTTCATGGTCCATCTTCCCATCTTGCCCTGAGACCTTAAATTCCCTCTACCCAGGTTGTGGTGATGTACAATTTATATAGGGTGGCCACAAAGTTCGTGTGCAATTTTAAATTGCACACGAACTTTGTGGCCACCTTTTATACACCCAGCTATATCGAGGGGTTACTTTTGGTCGTTTTTCATCCTTCTAACAACAATTTACACTACTATTCCCATTTTAGACCTGAGGGAACTGTGGCTTGCAGAGACGATTTCTTGTGACTCAGGACCCTGTTCGGCCCACGCAGCCTGCAAGAGGAGGGCTTGGCTGCAGGGCCGCAGGGAGTGGGGATCCTGGCAGCAGGTCCAGGAATGCACACAGTGGGTTTGAACCTGCACCTGCCTGGGTCTTTCCACATTGCCTGGGAATGCATGTTTCTCAGCCGTTTCATTTGAGCTGTTCCCCCACCCTTGCCTTCCTCCCCCTCTTTACTTACATTGAAGTTTCCTGTTCAGGCCTAGGGTAGTTCAAATCCCTCCAGGAATCCTTGACTGCCCATAGGCCACCATTCTCCCTCTGGACTCTTGTAATCCATAAACTAAGGCATCTATCATGGCTCATTCTGGGTCAGTATCAATCAGCCTCTTCTCCCTGCCTTGAAGGCAGGGACCCCAGCTCATTATTCTTCCCCACCCCTCCCCCTCACCTGCCCAGCATGGAGGTGGGCATGGTAGACACAGTAGGGGTATCATTTCTCCAAGTGAGCTCTGTGGGCCATTCATAGATTTCCCCTGGGAGGGGGGAGGTTCTACCATCTGATACATTTGGGGAGCAAGTTTCCTTCTTGCAGGACTTATCAGTGCCTTCCCACATCATGTGTATTGAGATACTCCAAGAAAGACAATGTAAATTGCATCATCTTCTCAACTTATTTGACTAGAGAACCAGAAGCTGGATGTTTGGAGGAGGGGTGGGTAACAGAGAGGATGGCTTCTGTTCCTCTTGCTTCAGCATATTTTCATAAAGTGGCAATTCTTCAGCAATTTTAAAGCAATATGATGACATGATAAGTGATTCACCCTTAATGGAAGACATTAGTGTGGAAATGATTTATCAATATGGGCTAGTCTGTTGGGTGTGTGAACAAAGCCAGGCTACCAGGCAGTGAGATATGGAGAAAAGGCAGACTAAGGCCCTTCATGGGCACCTCTCCATCACCCAAGGGCACAGGGCCCCCACCATGGGCTGACAGATTTCTTCATGGCATCCGTACCTGAGGCTGCAAGAGGGTGCCACCTGCTACTTTCAAGAACATTTCTTTTTCTTGGCCGTTTTGTTTGTGTGTAGCATTAACGTTCCACTGGAGAGACTTCAGGGAGTTAGGTTAATTGTTGCAAGGCCAGAATGGTGTGGACAATCCCCTAAAAATAAAAATCCCCTAATCACTTTTATTTTGAATTATATTTTTTTTTTATGATTTCCTCCCTAATTATCGCCACGTGTATCTATTGCTTAAGGAAAAAGCATATTAAATTTCCCATTTTTAGACAAATCTCTTAGGAGGAAAGGATCTGGTTGGTAAATTATTTGCATCTGATAATTCATAATGAGCTAATGAGTAGACTTTGAAAGCTCAAATGTGTTTAGATGGATATTCAAGAAAAGGGGTGTCACTGGTGGGAGAACAACAACAAAAAAAGGAATGAGTGGGCGTCCAAGGAGCCAGACGGGAGAAAGGAGGGCTGGTTAAGGAAGAAGGCAAGATACATGTTGACATATTGGCTGTGAACAACGTGAGGTAGAGGCACGAGGCTTGCTTAGCTTCACGGCATGACCTATATTCTAATTCCAAGTACATCCTTCCATCCACACAGAAGAGTAACGATTAAGATGAAAGCTTTCCAGGGCCTTCAGAGACAAGGAGGGGAGCCTTTAAGGATCACTTGGTTCCATTGGCACAGAGGGAAGTGGGCCCAAGGCCAAGAATTTAATTGCATTTATTTTTATGGTTGGTCTTTATTTACGGCAAACGATACTGTTTTCTTATAATCAGCAGTTTCCACCTGGAATATATTTACATAAGTGGGGAAAAGGATGAGTTGACTTTAATATACCATACTAACTAATAATAGTAGGTAATTATGACCAATTATGGCAAAAAATGGTAGTGTCATTTAGAAAACTCTGAGATCGGTACCCGCAGCCACGCGGAGGCCTCATCGGAGGTCAGCCGCGAGGAAGGTGATGTTTTCAGCCTTCTAAGAAGGCAGTGAGGGCAGGACCAAAAGGGCAGATTCCTGGTTAACTTGAAGTGTGGAGGAGAGACTCATCCCATGCCCTGGGGGCAGTCAAAGGCCACTGCTGTCTTGGCAGCCCCAAGATGAGATCATAAAACTTATAAAAGATCAGTGGCCACTTCAGGAGGGCAAGGCTAGGGCGGAAAGCTGAGTTAATAAGAGCAGAGTGCTCTTGTGGTGAGAGGCACAGTTCAAACCTTTTATGGACCAATTAGATTCAAAAAGGAACATTTCCAAGGCTTGGGGATAGTATGCTCCTGCTCCATCTCAGCGAGAGGGAGAGATTTCACAGAAGCATAACTTTGCTTTTTTCCTTTTTTTTGGAAAGACAACTATATACTTATAAAACAACAGGGTAGAATACAGGACAATTAATAATCAAACACTGGGTTATGTGGTAGAACTCCAAAGAGGCACAGAAAGTCTTCTGAATGGAAATTGTTTCTCATTTGTCAGGGCGTGGTTAATCAGGAAAGGTGCTTTGGTAAAAGCGAATACAGGTACAACAGTGCCTTATCTGGAGCCCCGGGGGTGGGTGTTTTTTGAGTTATAAAATATTTCAGATTCCAGCATGGTTACATGGTGCGTTTATGATGCAATGTCCCTGGCCAAGTCTGAGGAGCTGCCTCATCAATCAGGCACAGAAACTGGATACTCACAACAGTGGATACAAGCAGAGACCAGAAGGTGCCTCGTCAGTTTATAACAGCCACCGGTCTTGGGTCGCTTTGTGGCAAATTATGGCCCAACCTGAACTGAGTGACTTAGTAACTTGAGTGTAACCTTATGAGAGCCCGGGAGCCAGATCACACAACTCAGCGCTCCCGGATTCCTAACCTGCAGACATTGTAGATAATGTTGGTTATTTTATAGCTTTGGTTCCAAGGAGCCTAGAAGGAGGGACTGAGGGAAGTGCGTCCCCCAGTCCCTCCTTCTCCACACTGAGCCACGGCCACAGCCTTTGGGCATAAATGGCGATGCAGGCCCATGCTTAGTTTACCAGCTTTGCTACCAACAGTGAAGAGGAGGTAATGAATGAGATTAAGAGCACAGAGCTGTGTGGTCTGTCTACCCAGTAGAGTATTATCCAGCCACAGAAAGGAAGCGCTGACTTATGTCACATGAGTAAACTGTGCAAACCTGACACCATGTGAAAGAAGTCCTTCCCCAAAGACCACGTAGCTTATGATTCCATTTATATGAAATGTCCAGAATAGGCAAGTCCACAGAACATAGCCCTGTAGTAGCCAGGGCCTGTGGGCAGAGAAGCAGGAATGCCTATTGGTGGGTATGGGGTTTCCTTCTGGGGTGATAGGAATGTTCTAGAATTGGATACCAATGATGGTGTCCAAAGTCTGTAAAAATATTGGAAACCACCGGATTATACACTTTATGAGGGTGCATTTTACAGGATGTGAATGACATCTCCATAAAACAATTCTATGACAAACAAGCAAGAAAGTGGCTAATTTTTAAGCCTATTTATAGTTTTCTGAATGAAAAATGAAAACTATTTCGGTACAATGAAAAATATTTTCCACCATCATTGTTATCAATAACAACAAAAAACTGGGGGTCCAGGAATCAGAATCCTGCCTTCAACATGTTGAGGCTCATTAGCTGTATGATCAAGGGCAGGTGGCTGAAACTGTCTATTTTCCTTACGTGTAAAACAGGCATAATCACAGAGGGTAGATGTAGATGTAACAATTAAGAGACACAGGCACAGTGCCCTGCAAAGGGGGGACAGCAGAAAGAGTACGAACATGTCAGCTGCTGTTATTAAGAGCCACTGGTCACTCCATCCTACTCACTGATCCAAGGGAACCTCTCACATCGGGAAAGGACTCAGAAGATGGGAACCACTGAATGAAATGAATATGCCCATTGACAGGCTGTTGTGATGACCTATAATGACACACAGACCCCAAACCACAGGTGCAAGTGAGCACCTTCTCCTTTTTAAAAGTTTCCTCTTTTCTGCCTCGGATAATTTCAGAGACTTCTGCAAACAGGGCTTTTGAATCCATGTTCACAGACACCAAATGACCACTGACCCTTCAGGGTAGGTGCTGACCATGGATGGTGTCACAGGGACATCCGTGAAGGTCAGGAATGGTGTAAGATTTCAGCTTCGGACAACTTGGGGTTCACTTGTTACAGGGACATATTGTGATAGATGTTGAAATGGACTAAAAGACAGCTGAGTGTCTTTGGTGGAAAATTATGCCTTGGTTAGAACTCATCCTTCCTGATACTTTAATTCTAAGGGGTTTGCAACTCACATTATCTTTGGCCTATTTTGTAATTCTCTAAATTGTAGGGAAATGATAGCAATGGAAACAATCCTCTTCTATAGATAACACAAATGAATTGTGTCCAGGGAAGCAGCAAATGATTTCTGTTCCCACCTATGTAGAAAAGTCAGTTTTCACCTACTGACCCACTGGTTTCATGGACTGTTCAAGCCTTTGTCTTTTCATTTCTCCTTTGAATGGCTGTAACATTTTGTAGGTTCCCTCATTAATCATTATTAAGTAACATTTTGACACAGTCATTTTATATTTGTAAGAGAGTCATGATTTTACTTTGTTTTAAAAAAATTACTCCATAACAAAGTAAAATCTGGTGGAAGTTATTATTCCATAATTCTACTGCCAAGAAAGCTGGAGAAAGCACAGGGCCGTCCACGTTCCAAAGACAGACAGCAAAGGAATTGTGTGTGCACAGAGGCAGGCATGTGTCAGAAAGGAAGTTTTCTAGATGTGGGTCCTTTACTTTCCCACCAGTTACCTCTGCCGTGGCCCATTTTTCAGTTATTATTCCTTAGAAAAGGAGCTGCAAACACATGTCTTCTGGGGACCATCAGATAAGGACAGTGTGTGAAGAGGCAAGATCTCAAAAACCGAGTAGCAGATAGGAGAACATGTCCATGGCTTGCCTGAGCTGGTCAACGCAGGAATGCAACTTGCAGCCCAGGCCCTTCTTATATGAGGGCTAGGAAATCAGTCCCTAGTGCCTCAAGATAGCATGTTTTTTTTTGGTGGGTAGAAACAGAGTCTCACTTTATTGCCCTCGGTAGAGTGCCATGGCGTCACACAGCTCACAGCAACCTCCAACTCCTGGGCTTAGGTGATTCTCTTGCCTCAGCCTCCCTAGCAGCTGGGACTACAGGCGCCTGCTACAACACCTGGCTATTTTTTTGTTGCAGTTTGGCC
>CAUYON010074227.1:0-23173 GCA_963573935.1 Arctocebus calabarensis | reverse complement strand
GCTCACAGCAACCTCCAATTCCTGGGCTCAAGAGAGTCTCCTGCCTCTGCCTCCCAAGTAGCTGGGACTACAGGCGCCTGCCACAACGCCCGGCCATTTTTTGGTTGCAGCTGTCATTGTTGTTTGGCGGGTCCAGGCTGGATTTGAACCCGTCAGCTCAGGTGTACGTGGCTGGCGCCTTAGCCCATTGAGCCACAGGTGCCAAGCCCTCTTTCTTGGTTTTTCTAAAGTTTGGGTTTTTGGCAATTAAGTACTCAGGTATGGAGTTGAAATATTCTTTTTTTTTTTTTTTTTTTGTGAGACAGTCTCACTTTGTCACCCTCAGTAGAGTGCTGTGGCATCACAGCTCACAGCAACCTCAAAATCTTGGGCTTAAGCCATTCTCTTGCCTCAGCCTCCCAAGAAGCTGCGATTACAGATGCCCACCACAATGTCTGGCTATTTTTTGGTTGTAGTTGTCATTGTTGTTTGGCAGGCTCAGGCTGGGTTTGGACCCACCAGCTCTGGTGTATGTGGCTGGCGCCCTAGCCACTGAGCTACAGGCGCCAAGCCAAAAACACATTCTTCTTAGTAAAGTATCACAAGAATGAAAAAGCAAATACCCAATGTACTCAATACTAATATGTAGCCAGTAGACAATCTAAAGCATGCCCCACAGAGGAGGAAAACTCAATTCAAGGTGGTGGTAGTGGGAATGAGGGAGGTGAGAGGGGGAAGAGAGGAGGGGATTGGTGTGCTGCCACTTAATAGGCACAATGTAAGCATATTGGCACACCTTTTGGTGCAGGACATAACTACAAGAGAGACTCTACCTAACACATGCCAATATTGTAACTTAGTTGTTTTTGCCCTCACATTAAACTGAAAAAACAAACAAAAAAAACTACTCAGGTAGACAAGATGAACACCCCACCTTTCAGACAGGGGAACATTCACAGTGCAACTCCTATACCCCTCCATGTCAAGCGTCACTCCAGTGGGTGACCCTAAGGGACTTCTCAGGTTGTCATTCATGAGGGACACTCTGGTGTATAGGCACCTATGTGGACATTGGCTCCTGGCTTGGGTCCTACACGAGAGCGCTCCACAACCATGGTTGAGTGAACACTCACTGGTATTTGTGGGCATACATATGCACTCACTCCATCCTGAACATAAGCCAGCACTCAGGGTCAGACTTGGGCACACATCCCCACCCACACACGTGTGCACACACACAACTGTCCAGCCCCTGAGATGGCTCCTTATAGCTTCTGGTGGCCTGAGCAGAGGCCGGATCTGCTGGAAGCTCCTAGCTCAGATGAGCTCATAATAAACACTGACCTCAGCCTACAGCTCAGCCCAGTGGGCCTGGCCAGTCTTTTGAGGCCAGCGGCCAGAGCAGAAAGGAGGCACCAGGTGGGCCAGACTGCTTCAGGCCTGGCTCCCACTGGGTGGGAATGAGGATGCATATGAAGCTCATAGGAGCCCAGGCCCTAAAGCCCTAGGCCTGAGCACAGCAAGTGGGCAATGAGTGCTGGGTGCTGGGCTAGCTGCCCGTGACCTCACAGCCAGCAGGGAGGGAAAGCTAGCTGTGGACTGCTGGCTTCTTCCCAGGTTGGAGTGTGCGTATGGGTGTTGGTGTGTGAAGCTGCGTGTGGACATAATGAGCCTGCACGAGTGTGACCGTACGCAGCTGTGGAAGTGGGTGTGCCTGCCAGGCTGTGATAGTGAGTGGCATACAGTGAGCTCTCAATTAATATTGAATGAAAAGCAAGCCACATGGGTCTTGCCTTGAGCATGTACAGGAGTCTGGGTTTTCATAAGATGTCTTGCTACTCCTGCGGCCATGTGTGGTCAAGGGTTCCAAGATATCAAGCACCTGGGTGGGTATTCCCAGGGATCTGGAATAGTCAGCAGGGGGCCTGTGCATGGTACACACTTGCCATAGGCCTGTGCTTGCACATCCAGGGCCTGAGCCCAGCAGACACAGCTCAGCCTCATGCTTCCTAGCAGGAGAACCTGGAGACCCGGCCAGGGCAGGAAGTGACTGCTGACTGCATAGAGGATGTGAGCTGAGGGGCAGTGGGCAGAGATAAAGGAGCAAGTGTGCTGCAGGGGTTCTGGGGCTCTGAGGGGAAAGAGGATCAAGGCAGCCCAGGTGGCAAAATGCTGGCCAGGCTGCCTAGGTGCAAAGCCCTGACCTCAACATAGCCTCTCTCTTGGCTCAGGCTTGTCATGACAAGAACTCAGAACTCATGAAGGGTGAGGACGGGTATCAACCCAACAGGGCTCAGGGAGGGGGCCTCTTACCATGACCACCCCCCCACTCATACCACTCATCCCTCAACTATGCATCTCCCTTCACAGCTTAAGAAGCACACCCACATCCCCTCCCCATCCATTCCACCTGTCCAGCAGCCTGGGAGGACAGACCCTGACTTTCAGACAGGGACACCAAACCTCCAAGAACAGACAGCAGCTCATCCTGGAGCACCAGAAGCTCTAGATGCCTACTGGCTATGTCTTCCTCCCAGCTTCATTCTCTTGGGGCCTAGCCTTGATGGTCCAACCGGAAAAGACGGGGTTGGAGACGTCCCAGGCAGCTGAGGCAGAGCCCAGGACCAACCTCCACACCCAGCCCCACAGACTGTCTGCCAGCTTTCTCAGGTCACACTCAGAGCAGCTGCAGCTCACAGCTAGAAGCCACTAGAGGGGAAACCACAACCACAGCAGGCCCAGGCCCCAGCCCTAAACCTACACAGCTAAGCCACAGTACCATGAGGACAGGGGGACCCGTGGTCTTCGTGGGCTACCATGGTGTTACCTGGCAGTAACCCTAGGGTCAGATCACTCAGCCCCAACTTCCTAGAAGGAAAACCAGGGCACAGGCTCTGGCCAGGTTCTGTCATCTTCTCCCCACTTGTATTACTCAGACCCTGGCTTCTTCCATTGCTATGTGACCAGAGGTCCTGGGCCTCTATGGGCTACAGACTCCCTATGTATAAGGGAGTCAGAGTCTGCCCACCTACTTCAGAGTATCTGAACAGCAGTGGAAAAGAGAGGGGGAGGCAACAGCACAAAAGCAAGGTCTGCTGACTATTTATAGCCCCCAGGCAAATAGGCCCAGGCCCCAAAGGAAGGCCACTGACTCAGCCCCAGCATCATCACTGCTCTGCAGGGCCATGGGGGTAGCAGGAGCTGGACCCCACACAGCCTCCATGGAAATCACTTTCTAGACTGTCTGTAGCTTCTAACCATTCTCCTGCTTCTCCAGCCCTCAGCAGAAGCAGCCCTGTGAAGCAGAGAGCACTGGATTCAGGATCAAAGGGTCTAGGTGTGAATCTCAGCTCCCTTTCTTATAAGCAGGACAGTTCTTTTCTGAGGCACACAATGTACAGATTAGCCTTATAATTGCATTAGCTTACTTTACCTCTATGCAGGACCAGAAAGTGGACGTTTTACTGATGAAGAAACCAAGGTTCAGAGAGGCTAAATGCCTTGCCCAAGGTCACACAGCCAGTAAGTGGTAGAAAGATTTGAACCCTGTCCTGCCTGATGTTAGCGCTCATGTCCTTTCTAGTACAAATACATTAGGAAGAGGATAAGGGAGTAGAGGTGGAGATAGATACATGCCCCAGAAATGGCACACCTGTCAACACACACGAAGACAGAGAAAACAGGGAGGTAAGAACTCCAGAAGACAAGACCTCTGTGCTGATCAGAGTCTATCCACCCAGGGTGGTCCCGGGCCTGACCCTGAGGAACGCTCTCTTTATGCAATGAAGGAGGTACATGCCTCTGAACTGCTGTTTTCCCCTCTTGTCCCAGCTGCTTGAACCAGCCTCAGGTTCCTAAAACCTGCAGAAGGCTTGGCCACATGGGATCCAAGCCCCCTGGAATAAGGGCCTACCAGCCGGGCTCCCCACCTTGCCCTGGCCCAGCAGCCCAGAGGTAAGGAAAGATGGTACCTAGGCCAGGCCAGAGCAGGTGGGTCACCTCGCTTAGGGCAAATGGAAACCCATCCCCAGTCAGTACTGGGCAGTGGGCAAGGCCTGAGGGTGACCAGTGACTGTGAAGTTAGAGCCTCCCTGGCAAACAAGTGCCAGTGTGTCCCAGCAGTGGGACGCTGGAGGAGGAGACATGCCTGAGGAGGCCCATCAGGAACAGGAGCGCGCTTTCTCATTTTTCTGTATCACACGTAACTTGTTTGGTAACAGTTTCATCAAAAAATAAAACTCAACAAGCCAAAATGTCTACAAAAGTTAGGTCTTTTTTTTTTTTTTTTTTGAGACAGAGCCTCAAGCTGTCACCCTGGGTAGAGTGCTGTGGCATCACAGCTCACAGTAACCTCCATCTCCTGGGCTCAAGTGAGTCTCCTGCCTCCGCCTCCCAAGTAGCTGGGATTATAGGCGCCCGCCACAACGCCCGGCCATTTTTTTTTTGGTTGCAGCCGTCGTTGTTTGGTGGGCCCGGGCAGGATTCGAACCCGCCAGCTCAGGTATATGTGGCTGGTGCCTTAGCCCATCGAGCCACAGGTGCCGAGCCAAAATTTAGGTCTTTAGAGATGGATGTGCCCACCTGCTCACTGAACAGAGGAAACAGAAGCCAAGGTCCCCTGGCTCAAGGACCCAGCCTAGTCGCCTCCACCCCAGCCCTTCACTGGGTTCAGTGCTGCTCACAGGCCATGGGGGCTGGAGGGGAGAGGTCTTGATCATGCTGCAGGGAGAGGGTGTGAGTATGGAGGGGGGAATCCCTCAAAGGCATCTTGTGTCTGTGAGATGGAGGCAGGCTGAGGCTGGTCAAAGCAAGGGCAAGGGAACACTAGTGGCAGCCACTAGTGAGAATGGAGTCTGGCTCCCTTGAATAAAACTTGTGGGAAGCAGGGTATGCCTCCTACTCCACCTCATGCAGCAGGGTATGCCTCCTACTCCACCTCTCCTTCACACACCTGCCACCTACCCATGAAAGGTGCCACCTGCTGCCAGGCAGGACTGGGTAGCAGACAGCAGCCAAGTTCAGGCCCTCCCAGGGATGCAGACTCTGCCTGCAGGGAGTTCACTGTCCAGGCTGCATTGCCTTGAGGAGGGGAACAAAGGGGAAGAGGGGGAGACAGAGGTCACTGCAAGAAGGGGAGCAAGAGTCAGTGTGATTGGCAGGAGAAAACAGGGGTGGCGGTGTGGCAGGGCAAGGGGGCTAGGCATGGCGTAATTGCCAGGCCAAGCAAGCAGGAGGTGGTGGTTAGCCTGGAGGCCACAGGGGTTTCACAACCCAGGAAATGGGCTCAGTAAGAGGAACAGGAGGTGGAGAGGGAGGGACTAGCAAGATCCTTCAAGGCTCTTCCACCAGGGCCCATGCCCTGGCTCCCATGAATCCAATCCAGTCCTAAGACAAGAACCAGATCTGTGGTTTCAGGTCATAGCCATACCTGCTCCTCCCCAGGACTAGCACCTCATCTCCCAGACAAGGTCTCTCGTCCCCTCCACCACCCCAAACTGCCTTTCCTCTCCTTCCCCAGCAGCCCTTCTCAGCTATCACCACCCTGGTTCTCCCCCCATCCCCATCCTCTCCCAGCCTGCAACTTCCTAGGCTCTCACCCCCCTCGGAGAAAGCCCAGACCTCAGCTTGGCATTTCAAGGCTCCCCATCCCCGGACCTGCCCTGCTGTCTGCCTCAAATCCCCCCTCTGGCTATTCTGTGAACATGTGTCTCACGTAAAGTCCCTGAGCTTTTGCCTATGCTATTCTATCAGAATGTCCTTCAGAATTCCCACATATCTTTCTCAGCAGTTCTAAAGACCAGCTTGAGGGATCCTCCTCTGCCTTCCAAGAAGGCAGCCTGTGCAGATACCTGAGGTTATTCATGCTGAGGACCTAGGTTTTTTCTGGGTGGCATCTCTACCTCTAACTCAGCCTCCTCATCCCTGGCTCCAGAGGTTATTTCAGAAATCCCAATGCCAGGCCCTGCCCAGCCCACAGGAACCCCATGGGAATAGGAGGATAGCCCGGACAGGACAATTGTACCTTTTTTTTCTTTGTGAGACAGAGTCTCACTTTGTTGCCCTTGGTAGGGTGCCATGGTATCATAGCTCACAGCAACCTCTAACTCTTGGGTTCCAGCGATTCTTGCCTCAGACAGGCACCTGCCACAACACCTGGCTATTTTTAGAGGCAGGGGTTCTTGTTCTGGCTCAGGCTGGTCTTATACCTGTGAGCTCAGGCAATCCACCCACCTCGGCCTCCCAGAGTGCTGGGATTACAAGTGTGAGCCACTGCACCCATTGACAATTGTACCTTTTGCAATTTTAAAGGGGGATGCACTATCCTAAGAAACCAATGGAAGACGGAGGTTCTCTTCCCTCCAAAACACACACACACACACACACACACACACGACAGGGTGGGAGCTGCAGGCCCTATGGGCCTAGCCCAGCCCCAGGTCTTTCCCAGTTCTCTTCAAGCCCAGCCAGTGAGTGGTAGGGAGTGAGTGGCTGGGTAGCCTTCAGTCTGAGGGGTCAGCTGGAATATCCCCACCCACCAGGTCAAAGGCTTGGAAGGACCAAAGGGGCATGACTTGAGACCTTGGCTGTCATGGGCTCACAGCCCAGCCCTGCCACCAAGTGTTAGGTAGGACCAGCCCACCCCAGGCATAGGCCTTGACTCAGCTAGTCCTAGGATTTGGGAAGCCCAGGACTCAGCCAGAGGGAGGATTCCAGGTACCCCTAAGAAAGAAACAAAGGCTCCTTCATGAAGGAGCCAGAGAACCAGCTCCTGTGAGGACAAGGGGGCCTCTGTGAGGGGCCAGGGTGGGGGTGCATCTGGGTCTCTCTAAGAATAACCACACACATGTGCACACAGAGGCACACCCACCAACACAAACAGTTACACACGGGAGCCCCACTTGGAGCTGGACACACACACACATTGCAGCCATAGGCACACACACGCTCCTGTGATGACTCAGGAGCGCACACAG
This sequence comes from Arctocebus calabarensis, assembly GCA_963573935.1. Taxonomy (NCBI): domain Eukaryota; kingdom Metazoa; phylum Chordata; class Mammalia; order Primates; family Lorisidae; genus Arctocebus; species Arctocebus calabarensis. Next base: position 16,220 of record CAUYON010074227.1, on the reverse strand, counting down.
AAACACACCCCCCCTCACTGGCTCTCACATGTCAACAGACATCCAGGTCCACACAGACCAGCAGGATCCACATCACACGCACATGGGTTGCCACAAGCCATAATGCGGTCGGAGAAACACTCCGGGTAGACAAATAAATATACACGCCTAGAAGGACCCCATATGCCTGATGAGGGTCTGACACCAAGAAAGTCTAAATGCAGCTTTTTCCACATAGTCCCTAGGAACAATAGCTGGGGAGAAAAGGAGGGGGTGGGAAGGGCAGCTGCGTGTCAGGCCAGGCTGGGCCTCCCAACTGAGGGAGGTGGCGAAAGTCCCTTCTGGCCAGCAAAGTCCAAAGTGTGTAAAGGAAGGAGTGGGATGGTCAGGCACAGCACTGGGCAGGCCTCTGCCTTCCTGTAAGGCCCTGAAAAGGAAGTCAGCTGAGGCTGAGGATGATGTTGAGGTTCACAGGTGGCAGTCACAGGCCAGATGCACAGGAGGAGGGGAGGGCTTGAACCTTTGCTGGTGGGGACAGCCCTGCCGGGCACCACATACATAAGCCCCATGAACTCCAGGCTCACAGGGCAGAAACTGAAAGAAAGATTGAGCGAATCAGCCAAAGCCACAAAGCCACTGGGGCAGACATGGGGGAAGGGGAAGAGAGCCTCTGGTCTTAGTTCTAGAACTGTCACCTGGCCTCCAGTGGGGCAAGGACATGTGTTTGGAGGTGGGAACAGATCCTCCATCAGCCCCCAGTAGATGGGTCCCACTCCTTAGCCCTTCTCATTCCCGCAGAGAGTCCCCAAGATGTTCCTGATTGCTTACAACAGAAAACAATTGTTTTGTGTTTGGGAGAAGGCAATACGGCCACCTAAGCCTTCTGGCATCCATCCCCAGGAGATGGGAAGGGCCTAGATGATACCTCTCCAATTCAGGGATCTTGAGAAAGCTGGAAAAGAGGCAGCACCATCCCACGTGGTGTGCTATCTCACACCAGGTAGTGAGCAGAGGGAACCAGAAAGCTTGGGCCTGGGTGTGGACTGGACGAGTCTAGTTCAGAGGCTGGGAGCGGAGGCTCATGCTTATAAGCCTAGCACTCTAGGAGGCTGAGGTGAGTGGATTGCCTGAGCTCAGGAGTTGAAGACCAGCCTGAGCAAGCCTGAGACCCCATCTCTAAAAATAGCCAGGCATTGTGGGGGGTGCCTGTAGGCCCAGCTGTTTGGGAGGCTGAAGCAAGAGATCACTTGAACCTAAGATTCTGAGGTTGCTGTGAGCCATGACCATGCCATGGCATTCTACCAAGAGCAACAAAGTGAGACTCAGTCACAAAAAAAAAAAAAAGTCTAGTTCAGATCTAATGTCCTGAGTACCCTATGAAGTGGACCAGGCTTTTCTGGAGTCTTATTTGTAATATTGTAATATGGGAATGATTATGTCCTACCAAATGATAATACATGGAAACTGTCACCGTCATCCTCATCACCACTATCATCTTCACACCCGGCCTTCTCCCCACCTGTCCTACTACCTCCCTCTAGCTGTCTCTGATAACCATAGAGACCTCCAAATTTACTTGGATCAGTAGAAGAGGCTCTCTTAACTGCAGAATGCCTTGTTCTGGCCTGCTGCTTTGGGAAGAGATTGGGTTGAGTGAAGGCAGCCTGAAGCCACTAGCAGAGCCTGGCCAGCTGCTACCCCTCTCAGGGCTCCAGACTCCCTGTCTTGACTGCAAAGACCTCTGAGGTTTCTCCAACCCCGACACTGGAGAACCCTGAGATCCTTCCACTACCCACCACCCTGGCCCACAGCCCACACAACCAGACATCCGATCTAGCCTTGAGCCTGGGTGGCTGGTTGCTCTGCTCTACCTGTTTACCCAACACAGCCATAGACATGATCCAAAGCTTCCGAGGATGTTGTGAAAACAGCTGCTCAGCTACCACAACCCTGTCCTAGAAGTCTGGGTCCCCCTAGAAGGAGGGGGACCTTCAAGAGGCAGCCTCCCGAGCCCTGTGCCTAGAGCCACTCCAGCTTCCCCAGAGGCCTGCTGAGCCCCCTCTTCCCATCCAGGCTTTAGACTCTCACTCTTGTCCTTGAGCCCAGACCCTGCTGAACTCTAGGCTCATGCCCCACCTGCCTCCCCACATGATGACTGTTACAGGTGCCCAAACCTGCTCTTGGCAGCCTGCTGAGCTCCACTCCCCAGTGCTCACATAGTGGCTGGGCCGGGTGCCCCCTCCGTCCCTGACAAGGCCACCACACTGCAGCCTCTGCATGCGTACTCTGTCTCCACAGCCTCTCTTCTTCCACCTCCTGCCCTGTCCTGGCTACCACCACATTCCTGGGCTTTGCACCTGCCTGCTCACTGTTCCCTAGCCTCTACTCTGGCTCCATGGTTCCTTAGTCCTAGTCACCAGACAGGGTTTTTGATAAAATAAAGCAGATCTTGTCACCTCCCCAACCCCCCAGGGTCTCCCACTGCCTCTCTGATAAGCCCAGACTCCTCCCCCTGTCTGCCCCATACAACCTGCCCCATTACCCCAGACCTCTGTGGCTGCCCTCCCTTCAGTCCTGTGCCCCAGCCACACTGACCTCTTTTTCAGTTCCCTCAACGGCCAGTTCCTTCCCCCTTAGGAGCCTCAGTGCATGCTGTTCTGCCCTCCTGTCCCAGCCCCACCCCACACAATGGTTCCTTTCCATCACTCAGAGGACACTCCCTGATCTGCCCTTTTTATAGATGCGACAACCAAGGAGCAGTCCAGTCCCTGGCTCAAAGGTGCACAGCCAGTACATGTGGAGAAAGGATTCAATCTGGGTCTGTCTGACACCTGCAGAAGCCCTGCTCCTAATCCTCAGGATCCCCACACTCAGCCCCAGACCCACCCACCCCCAACTTTGTAGCCTCCTGCCCTATATACCAACATCATTACTGTTACTGGCACTCTACACACCCACCTTCTGGCTCCAAATAGTGAAGGTCAATGCTCACCCAACCGTCACTGGGCTGACCTTCTGCATGTTCCTGGGACAGGCAGGCCCCTGCCCCCAGCTGCCACATGTCAAGGACAAGTGTAGGGGGATCGCTTGCTCTCTCCACTCTCCAGCCTGTGTCAACCCAGATGCCTACGCCCTCCGCCAGCCCAAAGGCTGACTCCAGCAGGGCAGGCAGGTGGTAGGACGGCTCACCTCCACCTCCTCAGGCCCTTGTCCCACATTCTCCCAGAGGCCAGAGTGGGGAAGGGCCCAAGGGGAGTGCTGAGGGGCAGTAGGCAGCTGCACTCTGCCGTTCCCTTCCCTGCATCCATTTGTCATAGGATCTATTTTTCCCCTTTGAAAGGGAGTGAGGGGGAGAAGAGCAGGCAGGGGTTGGGCTGCTGAGTAGGCTGAGTTGCACCCCGGGGAGCTCTTCTCCTCAGAGGACATGGAACAAGCAGAATTCAGGAGGGTGAGGGAGCCAGAGACCAAGCTTCTCTGTCAGGTGGTCTGCAGCTTCCTGGCCTTGTGACGCAGGACTGGTGCCCAGCCCATCAGACAATAACAACCCCCACATTGGTACCCATGTGCTGTTTTTTGTTTTTTTTTTTGAGACAGAGTTTGGTTCAGTCACCCTGGGTAGAGTGCCATGGCGTCACAGCAAACTCAAACTCCTGAGCTCAAGCAATTCTTCTATCTCAACCTCACAAGTAGCTGGAACTACAAGTGCCTGCAATGACGCCCAGCTGGTTTTTCTATTTTTAGTAGAGACGCTCTTGCTCAAGCTGGTCTCGAACTCTTGAGCTCAAGCAATTTGCCCGCCTCAGCTTTCCACAGTGCTCAGATTATGAGAGTGAGCCACCACAGCACATGTGCTTTTTTTTTTTTTTTTGCAGTTTTTGGCCAGGGCTGGGTTTGAACCCAGGCACCTCCAGCATATGGGCACCCTACTCTTTTGAGCCACAGGTGCTAATAGCCCCATATGCTATTTTTTGAATAGTTACCATCAACCGGGCACTAACTGCTTTATATAACTACAGTTTTTTGTTTTTTGGGTTTTTTTTTTAGAGACAGAGTCTCACTTTGTTGCCCTGGTAGAGGGCCGTGGTCTCATAGCTCACAGCAACCTCCAGCTCTTGGGCTTGGGCGATTCTCTTGCTTCAGCCTCCTGAGTAGCTGGGACTACAGGCGCCCACCCCAGCTATTTCTTTGTTTGCAGGTTGGCCGGGGCTAGGTTTGAACTCGCCACCCTTGGTATATGGGGACGGTACCCTACTCACTGAGCCAACAGCCACCGCCCCCATAACTACAGTTTCTATTCACTAAACACTAACAATGTGACAAGCATGGTGCTAGGGGTGCTAGCTACTGTGTATACATTAACTGTTATTTCCAGCACAATCTCATAAAGACGGATGCTGTTGGGCGGCGCCTGTGGCTCAGTGAGTAGGGCACTGGCCCCATATACCGAGGGTGGTGGGTTCTATCCCAACTCGGCCAAACTACAACAAAAAAATAGCCTACCCGGGTGTTGTGGTGGGCACCTGTAGTCCCAGTTATTGGGGAGGCTGAGGCAAGAGAATCGCCTAAACCCAAGAACTGGAGGTTGCTGTGAACTGTGATGCCACGGCAGTCTACCGAGGGTGACAAAATGAGACTCTGTCTCTTAAAAAAAAAAGAAGATGCTGTCATTACATTTGTCTCAGGGGAAACTGAGTCACTGAGTGGCAAAGTCACTTGCCAGGCTCACTCGCATAGTTCCTAGAGCTACTCATGCCTAAGCTGCAGCCCAGCCATCACCACTCCTAGGGGCATGTCTACCAGAGCTGGTATTCCTGAGCCCAAGCCTATAGGCCCAGGGCAGGACCGAAACCAGCCTGTTGGGGGATGTGGGGGATGACACAGTCTCAGCCCCTGTCCTTCTCCTAGAGTCCTCAAAAAGGTCTAGGCAGCCCTGGCAAGGAAAAGCCTGATCAATAGGCCTAATCCACTGCCGGACGCTGCTCCCCTGGGCAGGCAAGGCAGGGGTGGGGCGAGCCACATGCAGAAGGCTGGTCAGTCCCACTCTGAAACCACTTCCTGGGCAGCCCAGAGGAAGTGAGCCTCTGGAAACAACTTGGATGGACAGGCCCAGGCCATGAAAAGTGGACAGCCCACCCCAGGAGAAGAGTACTCTGCTTGTTTCCTAGTCTCCAGAGTCCAGCAAACCTCTGTCTCTAGTCATGGACACTACAAGGGACAGAAGAGTTAAAGTACCCCCTCCCGTCTGTGAGCACATCAGCCCCACAACCAGAGAGTCCATTCCCTCCTCTGTGACAATAGCCACACAAAGTGCCTACACAGTTGACATGGTCCCTCCCGCACACCCATCCTATCCCCTCCCGTCATCTCCAATGCCAAGTTCTGATCAGCTTGGGGCACTGGGCCAGATTGGCAGGGTAGCTGTTGATGCCTGGGTGAAGCTCACCTCCCAGTGTGTCCCTCCCCTTTGAGCCCCTGTGGTCACAACTATACCTGGACCCTCACCCTCAGGTGTCCAGGTCCCTTATTCCTGACCCCAAATGAGCACAGTGTGGTGTGTGGGCAAGCATCTGAATGCATGGAAACCAACGGTGACAAGCTGAGTATGTGCGTATGTGTCTCAGTGTGTCCATGGGTGATGCATGTAATCACCTGTGTACTGGCATGGTGGTGTGTGTGCAGGTGTGCACGCCCAGTGTGGCCTGGCTTTCTGTATCCCTTTGTGAGCCCAGGCATGTCTGTCCCCACTAGGGAGGTGATGTTTGAGAGTTGAAAGTGGAGTGGCTCCAAGGCTAATACAACTCCTTAGAAAATGAGGCTGAGTGCCAGGGGTGAGGGTGGGAGTAGGGGCTAGCTTCCATGAACTCAGGTGGCAGAGGTCCTCAGATACCAAGAACACTTCACCTCCTCCTCACCGGGTCTGGGGGTAGGTTGAATAAACAGAAAGCCAAGTGAAGACCCAGCTGTTTTGTTGTTTATCCAGCAACAGGGTCTCAGCTGGACATGGTGGCTCACATCTATAATCCTGTTGCTTTGGGAGACTGAGGAGGGTGGATTGCTTGAACTAACGAGTTCAAGACCAGCCTGAGCAAAAGCAAGATCCACCCTCCCTACTAAAAATAGAAAAATTGAGGCAAGAGGATCACTTGAGCCAGAGTTGAAGGCTGCTGTGAGCTACAATGCCACAGCCCTCTACACAGGGCAACAGCTTGAGACTCTGTCTCAAAAATAAATAAATAAAGGGCGGCACCTGTGGCTTAAGGAGTAGGGTGCTGGCCCCATATACTGGGGGTGGCGGGTTCAAGCCCAGCCCTGGCCAAAACTGCAAAATAAATAAATAAAATAAAATAAAATAAAATAAATAGAAAAACTAGCTAGGTGTTGTCCCGGGTGCCTACCGTTGCAGCCACTTGGGAGGCTGAAGCCAGAGGATCGCTTGAGCCCAAGAGTTTCAGGTTGCTGTGAGCTATGACACCATGACACTCTACCCAGGGCAACAGAGTAAGACTCTAAAAAAAAAGAAAAGAAAAGAAAAGAAAGAGAGACAGAGAGAGAAAGAAAAGAGAGACACAAAGTGATAGAGATAGATAGATAAGGTCTTACTCTGTTGCTTAGGCTGGAGTCCAGTGGCACAATCATAGTTCACTGAAGCTTCAGAACTCCTGGGCTCAAGTAATCCTCCTGTCTCAGCGTCCAGAGTAGCTAGGACTACAGACACACTCCACCATAACTAATCAGCTAATTTTTTTTTTTTCCTGATTGGGTCTTGCTATGTAGCCTAGGTTGGTTTCAAACTCCTAGCCTCAAGTGATCCTCCTGCTTCAGCCTCCCAAAATGCTAGGATTACAAGTGTGAGCCTCCATGCCCAGCCAAGACCCTGCTCTTGTTCTGCCCCCACTGCCACACTAGGGGTAAGGATCTGACCTCCCCCTGCCAGTGTGAGGCCTGGGAAACCCAGCCCTCTCAGGTCTACTCAACCATCACCTCCAAGACCTATAGGTGCCTAAAGCCCCTAGAGGTGGGCAGATAGGCTTGATCAGAAAGGATTCCAGGAAAAAAAGACCATCTTTGCAACCCCTTACTGTCACTGCCAGGTTCCAGGTTTCTATTTCCTCAGCACCCTACCACCACCACCAGAAACCTGCTCACTGGGGTCCCAGAAACCCAGTAGTAACCCACAGCAATGTCTTCATTGTGACAGGGGAGAAAAAAGGAAAGGCTGGCCCCAAAAGAAGGAAATTTCTAGCTTTATGAGGGGCCTCAGAGAGACTGCAGCCTTCCTCAGCACTCCTTAGAGACTGCCCAGCTCATCCCAGAATCTAGAGGCTGGAAAGAGGTTTAGAGCCCCTCCACAGGCTCCAGACAGGGAAATGGAGGGAGAGCTAGGGCAAGACAGGCGCTAGAGATCCCAGCTCTATCCCCAGAGCAGTATGCAACCCACTGTGGGCCCAGGGTAAACATCAGTTTCGTTGGGTGATGATGAGGACAGTTTGAGGCAGATACAAGAGGCCATGGAAAAACTGCTACATCTGCCCTCAACCCTTGGCTCACATGACTGGCTCTCTCTAACTGATGAAAAAAGTGTTACCACCTCTTGCTGCAGACTACTGGGGGGGCCCAGATCTATAAGTTTCAAAACCAAAGCCTTCCCTGGGCCAGAGCCAGGTCCAGGTAGGGAGTTCATCAGGGGTAGCGAGCCCCTCATAGGCAAGGAAACAGCTGCTACCTCTGGCATCCAGGCCCCGAAATGAGATCAAGGACTCTACATACATGTTCCCACAGCAGACAGGAGAGGAGCCCCAAAAGGAAGGCCACTCCTGCACACTGTCCATCTGTCAAAGAAGACTCAGTCTTACCTGGAGCTCCCAGCTCCTGCTTGTCCTTTGTCCTGGCTCCTGCTACTGCTGCCACACACCAATCACCAGGAGAAAGAGACTTGCCCCCTTGCCTGGGCCAGTGCCCAGCAGACCTGTAAGAACAGGAGAAAACAGCTGAGCTGGGAGGCACCGCCAAACTGGCCGCCCCCATCAGCCAACCACAGCATGGCTACACAGCTTAGTTCTATCTCACCTGGCCCTAAGACCTCAGGCCTCTCTGGATTTGACTTTCTATTGTGAGAAGTTTGTTGGGCCAAACTTTTCCTGAGTACAAGTTACTTGTCTACTCCATGTTAGAGCCTAGGACACTGTCTCTGCCCTCAGAACATTTCCAGCCTGGTGAGTAGTAGGCCAATGCACAACCCAAAAAGCTATTCCTGACCTTCCTGTCTGCAGGAGGTTATTCTGCAGGCTTAGAGTCCTAAGATGAACAGGGCACTTTATGGCCTGTGGCAATTCCCCTGAGCTCAGTCTTTAAAATGGGGAAAATACTAGTACTCCTATCGCCAGGTGGTTCCAGGTTTCCATTGTGGTGGGGCACCAGCTCCTCTGCTGGGGTCACACTGAGCATGCCAAATGAATAGCAACATTATTTTAACCCTTGTTTTGAGCCTTACAGTTCAGGTGATCCTTACATCACTAGTGTGCCCATTATACAGCTCAAAAAACTGACACCTGGAGATATCCTACAGAAGGAAGGAATGGCAAAGGCAGCAAGGTGGTTCTGGGTCTCCTGGTTGAAAGGTCTGAGCATTTTCTCTGCAAGTGAGGCCAGGCCTCCACAAGAGATTGTCCTCTCCAGAGGTGAGACCCTCCCATAGCTGGGGACCCCCATCACCACTCTCTAAGGACAAATGTATCCTCAGGCTTTATTTTATTTTTTGTCTGTACTTTAAATTATTTCTAATTTTAATTTAAACTCCAATTAGCTGTGCCAGATAAATGGTGTCAGCGCCCTGAAGTCACAGCTCTGAATCACCTCTCACCCCTCTTTCCCTGATGTGGGATGGATTGTCATGTGGGCTGAATGGGGCTGGGTCCTGGGAACTCTGTCAGGGCACCCTCCCTCCTACACCAGCCTGGTTAAGGGGAGGACAGGGGGCAAAAGACACATCATAGGCAGGAAATTCAGTTGGGGACACTGGGCTTTCATTAGCCCCACCTCCCAGGAGAATGGGACAGCTGTGGCGTGGCCACCAAATAAGACCTAGCATTGTGCTGTGCTCTTACTATGGGCCAAAGCTGTGTTAAAGGAATTCTGAGACAGGACCTCTACTCCTCACAACAACTTTCTCCATTCTGCAAATAACAGCCTTAGGGAGGCCCAACTTGGGTCTCTTAATAGGGACAGCAAGTATTTAAGCCCAAGTCTTTCTTAGGCCCAGAGCCAGAGATCTTGGTCACAAACCCCAAGACTTGCCCTCTGGCCCTCACCACCTCCCCAGGGTGCTGTGTGCACACCACACCCTCACAATCTCCCATGTGCTCACACAAACACTGGGCTCTCACCTTCCCACACGGCCCTGTCACCACACACCTTGTCACAACCCCTCCTGCTACTGACACCTAAGCCCAAGCACTCTCAGTTCCCCATAGTCACAGTCACTCCCCAGGCACCCGCTGGCAGGTTCACATAGCCAGACTGTGTCTCCCACTGAGACTGTGTCTTGCCCCAAGCACCATCCTATCATGTACCAGAGACTTCACTCCACCTCACTGCCAGGTACAGCAGTCCAGACACCTCCACACCTCACACACACAACCACATGCACACAAGCCACGCAACCTGCCTGCCACACCCCAAGTCCACACCAGGAATGAGGAAACCCAAGGGACTAGTCCTCTTTCAGTGACCAGGTCCATCTGGTCACTGCAGCTCAGTGGCAGAGTGAGAGGAGGAACCACATGTGAACGCACACACATAAATACACTCATGCAGATACATTCACACTTACACCTGATGTACTGGGATCCCAACACCACGAGCTCCCACGACTAACAGATCTAATGTACTCATGACCACTTGGTCACCATTACACACCAGTGTGCAACAATGAAACTTCCAGACACACCGGGACACACACACACAGAGGGGAGTCTCGTAACAAAGAACACCACAAGCCACAGTACACACACAGTTGCAAAGGACACACACAAAGCCTCAGGAAACACAAGCAGGTACATCATGCATATACAGGCAAGTTTCGCATGTGAAAAAGAATATGCGCGCACAGGGACAAGTCCCACAGTGCCGAAGAACATAGGAGACACAGACACACAGCATACCCACACGCCAAGATACAGGCAACTCAGCACAAGGAGACAGGGTCCATGCCCAAGGGGTAGGGAGCAGAGAAGGGGACACTCCCATTCACACCAAATCGGTTCAGATGGGGGTTTGGTGGGGTCTTTTTTCTCCCCAAGTGAGTGTGTTGAGGAAGTGGGAGAAGTTCTGACGTTCACCTCCGTCCCCCCATCCTCCACCACCGGCCAGGAGATGTTCCCCTCCATCTCTTCCCCTCTCCTGGCTGGGCTCCCACGGGAACCGGGGGCCAGCATCTGGGTTGGAGGGCAGGGAAAGACTGCACCCAGCAGGGGCCACCACGGCAAGGGGGGCTCAGAGGGGCTGAGGGAAGGAGCATGGTTGAGACTGGAGCCACGCCCAGCCCAGAGACGGATAGAGAGACGGAGAAACACTCCAAGACCGAAAGAAGAAGCAGAGAGAGGAGGCACCGTTCAGGTCGGGCCGGCTGGGACCTAGGGGCGGGAGACTAGGCTCGGCGGGCGGCCCGGCCTCCGCCCGGCGATAGAAAAGGAGAGGCGGCTGGACAGGCTGAGGGAGGCGAGCGCGGGCTGGGGGCGAGGCTCAGAGAGGACCGGATTTAGGGGCGGCTGGGTGGGGGTGGGGCGGTGGAGCACGCGGAGGGCTAAGGACAGACAGTCGGACTGGAAAGAGGCGGCAGGGGAACACAGAGGGGGTGGGGTCACACAGGGCCTGAGAGAGATTCGGAAGAGACGCACAGACCCCTCGGAGGAGCGGGGAACACATAAGCGGGTAGAAGGGCCGGCAGCTGTCGGACGAAAGGGTCTCGGACCTCACTGTCGAATCAAGGGACGGACACACGGACGAAGGGACACAAGGACCGGCGAGTCTCCGCGCCCGGCAGGACTTTCGCTGGCCGCAGCTCAGTTTCTCAGTTTCAGAAACGGGAAACGGGGACCGGAACGGGGAGGGGGCGGGGAGAGGCAGCGCGCCCTCGGGGTAGCCCTGATCCCGCACTCGGTCCCGGCTCTCACTCACCTCCGGGCTCAGGGCCAGGCACCAGGGGTCGCGGCAGCTGGGGTCCGGCTCCCTGCGCGGCTCCTGGGCGCGCGCTTGGACGGAGTCGGTGCGGGCCTGACCACCAAGGGCCCAGCGGCCAGTGAGCTACGACCCGGGTGTCGGCGCGGCGGGCGGACGCCGGGGTCGCTCGGAGGATCTGGGCTGCCGCCTCCTGCTCCGGCGCCGCGGCACACGGAAGTGCAGGGGGGCGGGGCTGTGCGACCTCACCCAGGTGCTGGCTGGCCCCGCCCCTATCCAGGGCCCGCCCCCAAGAGGGTCCATCCCTCCACGGCCCCGCCCCGACCAGCTGGGAGTCAGGGGTACGGCGTCTCTCCGACTCTCTTGAGAGTCCCTGTGTCTCCTGGTCTGCCCTCCCTGGCACATTTCGCCTCCCGCTTGCGGTTGGTGCTCAAGCCAGCCCCCAGAGAGGGTCCCATTTTACAAAGGAGGACGCTGAGTCCTGGGGCAGCGCCCCCATACACGGTAGAGCTGAGGAGACGCCTTAGGGGGTTCCCCCGCTCCCCACGCCCACGCCGGGGACTCTCCACTGGCCGGCTGGCCCGCCTCGCCTGGCCTCACTCCTTCCCTTCCTGTTGGCTAGAGCGCGGCCGCAGCCGGCTGGGTGCCCGCCGCCAGGCCTGCCGGTCCTCTCCTTGTCCCAAAGAGGGAGCTGGTTAGACTCCAGAGCCAGAGGCTAAGTCTAGCTGATTTGCCTCAGCACTGCTCTTCTGGTGGCTTCAGGAGCTTCCCCTAACTTTATCTCCCAGTCTTCCGCTCTCCTGCCCCCACTTTTGAGAGCTCTCCATTGCCCCTGGCAGGCGCCTGAGTTTCCTTTCCAGACTTGGAACTTGGTCGGCATGCAGTAAGTCATTCATTTATTCATTCATTCACTGCGAAATGTCATCTAGGCCCAAAGCCTGGGGACCAGTTGGGGTCCAGGGAGTCCATTTCGCTCCCCCCAAAGCTCAGAAAGCGAATCCCATACTCAACCAAAGAAATGTCACTTCCCAGAAGACAATAAATGAGGTTTCCAGGTCCCAGGCCTCCTGGGGGACCATCTAGAGGGAAAGGGGAATGTCTAGATAGATGGCTCTTCCCTGCTGAGACCCAAGAGAGGGAAGTTGTGGACAACCCCTGAGGAGGTCTGAGCTGAGTAAGGGACTTGTGATAGAGATAGGTCATGGCCAGGACTTTAGTCCTCTCAAGAAGCAATGGCAAGGTGGTAGAGGTTGTTACAACCAGGCAGGGTAACAAGCGGGCTCTTCCATGGATGGGATAGGAAGCAAGATGGCAGGGAAAAGCAGAGGCTGGGAGAGGATGGGGGGTGGGGGTGGGGTGGGGCACAAGGGCTGTCACATGGTTCAGGTGGGAGGACTTTGGGCTGATGTTGGGGAAGATGGACTGGGAGAGGCCAGACAAGGTGGGTTCCAGGGCTGCAGGAGTCAGGGTGTGGAGAGAGTCCAGTGAGTCTCCAGGAATGGAGAGCCCTGGCAGAGATGTAGATCCTGTTTTAAGTGTGTGTGGGGGGCTGTGCGGGGGGGTGCAGGGGGTCCAGGCTGGAGAGAGAAAACCATAATGATTCTTCCTGCCCTTGGGGGATGGGTAGCCCTGGTACCTTACACCAAGGAAGCAGAGATTCAAACTGTTGATGTTGGGTTCCCAACCCTGAGAACTGTGTCCTATCTCCATTGGGATGGGCTCTGTCCACCAAGCTGGACCCCTCTGGCCACACTGGACTAGCATTTGGGAAAAACATTTGTCACCTCATTATCATGCCTTTGAACATGCTGTTTCCTGGGCCCAACTGCCATTTACCACCCACCCCCCAGACTCTGACCTGTTTTGGTTGTGTGAACTCAAATGCACCTGTTCCCTGATGCTCAACTCTGATCCATGGCACTCCTCTGAACTAAAAGACTATGTTTGTTAGCATGTCCTGGGCCCAGATCAGCCCACATACCATGACCGGAGGAAAGGGTACACTAGGTGAGCTTCAGATGACCTTTGCCCACTTGGGATCAAGTTTCCTTTCTGGCTCCTCCTTCAGGTCCATAGTAGCCAACCCAGCCTCTCCCTTAACATAAACAATAGGTCCACTCTGCTGCGGGAAGGCTGACCCTTGGGAGTTCCAGGTTCAACCACCAGATCTTTGTTTCCCACACCCCACTGCTTGCCTTGGAAAAAGGAAAAGAAAAATAATGGTTATCACTGATGGGGGCTTCCCAATACTGGTCTCTGTTCTGGGTGCTGGATGTGTGTGGTATAAGTAGTCCTTAACAGCCCAAGAAGTGAAGGCTGCTATTACTGCCAGTTTTGGTAATGAGTTGAGGCTCAGAGAAACTCAAATGCCCGAAAGTAAATGTCAGAGGCAGAATTCAAACCAGGGTCCATCTGGTTCCAAAGCCATTACTTAACATCAAGTTTCTCAGTTTTAACACTACTGACTGTTGGGCCCAATTATTCTTTGTTATGGGGCTGTCATGTGTGCTGTAGGATGTTTAATAGCATTCCCAGCCTATCTCCACTGGATGCACCTCCCCCCCTAACATGTGACAGACAAAAATGTCTCCAAACATTGCCAAATCTCCCCTGGAGAGTATACTGGTATACCCCTTTAGAGTATACTGGTGTTAAAGGGACAAGAATTTAGGTTAGATAACAGGAAGCACTTTTTTGGTTCTCAAGATTATATAGACAACACACAGTGACCTCAGCCAATCTTTCTCCTATGGAGATTTGAAGAGGAAGTATGATGTACGCAGAAAGGGACAGAGAGGCTAAGTCTGTGCTGACCATGATGGCAGGTGGGCTTCCCTCCAGGGAAAGGCTCTGGGTCCAACGGCCCCACGGAGAACAGGTTTGTGTGAGGTCCAGAGCGTCCAGGCCAAGCTTGGCTGGAGTCACTCTGCATCTCAGAGATGCCTCTGGGTGCCACCCTGGATGTGTCAGGGTCCAGATGAGTTGGCCTCTGTGCCCCCAGAACCTGCCTCAAACCAACCTAAGAAGGCCTGTTGAGCCATGGAAGCAAACCTTGGCTGTGACACATGCCAACTGTATGACCCTGGGCAGATGACCATACCTTTCCCAGCTTCAGTGTCCATCAGGCTGATGGCAGACTCATCCTGGAAGCTGAATAAGGGTTAAGTGAGATTATATGTACAGATCCTCAGCCAGGGTGGACACCTGGTAAAGGCTTGGCCCACACTGCCAGGACTATCGCCATGGTCATTGTGCCAAGTCATAGATTGTCAGCCTTGAAAAACCCTCGGTAGCTTCTCAGGTTATGACGTGGGGTGTAAATCCCCAAGCAGGGCTGGGCTTATAGCAGCTGCCTAGAAATGACATTTCCTTTTCTCCTCCTCCAGGCTTGTAGCCAATGACACCGGCCAGGGGTGGCACTGTGCAGTACCCAAGTTCCCACCCACACCTCACCCAGGGCTATTCCTCTGTGGGTTCCCTGACAGTTTGTCTAGAAAATAAGTTGACTCCTGCCACTCCTGCCCTCGGGGGTCCTCGCTATGGGAAGTCCAGGACTCAGTCAAACAACCTGGAAAAAGACTCTGTCCCTGAGGCCCACCTAGCTAAAGGCAGTTGGGTCCCCACCCTCATCCCTGCCAAGGGTTAGTCCTTGTCCTGGCCTTTCTGCCTCTCATACCTTCTTTAGAGAGTGAGACCCTTTCTGCCTCTCTGTGTCACCAACCTTGTCCCTAAAGCTTTTGTTGGCGGGGGCATCCTCATCATACCCAGACCACTGGCCTGCCCAATGGAGAGTGGGCTCATGTTTCTGGAGCAGGAGGCACAGTCAGCAAGGATGGTGCACTTGGAAAGGGCATTTGGGGCATACCTAGACCTCAGGTACTAAGGCCATTCATTACCCTTAGGAGTTTCAGCCTCAGTCATTAGGTGAGGGGCATAAAGACCCAGGGGATTCCCTCCAGATCCATTCCACCTTCCCCATACCTAGCACTCAGCTCTGGTCTGCCAGGTCACACTGCATGGCCCATGGAGCTCAGTTACCCAGTGAAAGGGCCTCATCAACCCCCATCTCCCTTGTCTTCCTTTGCCTCTTCCTTCTCTCCACAGAGGACAGCTCATTGAACACAGCTTGGCTCATGGGGAAGTGAGGTTGGGAGCAGCCCTCAAGGCGGGGAGGGTGGGAAGGACTGCAGGTACACCAGGGTCCCCCCCACCCCCGCTGCCCACATGATCCTCCCCTTTTGCACAGCCACACACTAGCCCAAGCAGGCACAGCTCCCGCGCAGTGGCACCAACAGGCCCCAAGGCCCCGCCCCAGCCCGGGAAGCCGTGGCTCCCGCCCGCCACCCGCCACATGACGCAAGCCCCACTATAAAAGACCTGAATCTATTCCCGGGTTCTGCAGCCACCTGGCGGCTGGGCTGGCGCCACCACCTGGGCTCTGGCGCCGCCGCCAGCCTTCTCCTTCTCGCCCTTTTCGGGTGTGTGGGGGGGCCTGGCTGGTTCAAGAAAGTCAGGGAGACTTAAGCATGCTGGTTTTGTGCAAGGCGCAACTGAAGTCCTGGGGTGAGGATCATCAGGGCACGGCAGCATGTCTCCTAGCTGGGAACCTCTGAGAAGAATGGGGCTGGATGGGATGTGCGAGGTGGGTAGACAGAGTCACAGAATCCTAGAAAAGTAATGAGAAACATTGCTCTTTACCAAGGAAAGTATTACCAAAAAATCTCCCAAATCGCACAGATAATTTAATCTCCCCCAATAGACCTACCCTCCACACTGTCATTGCTTGTTAGAAATTGTTTTATTGGCTCGGCGCCTGTGGCTCAGCGGGCTAAGGCGCCAGCCATATAAACCTGAGCTGGCGGGTTCGAATCCAGCCTGGGCCCGCCAAACAACAATGATGGCTGCAACCCAAACAAAAATAGCCAGGCGTTGTGGTGGGTGCCTGTAGTCCCAGCTACTTGGGAGGCAGAGGCAGGAGACTCGCTTGAGCCCAGGAATTGGAGGTTGCTGTGAGCTGTAATGCCACGACACTCTACCCAGGGCGACAGCTTGAGGCTCTGTCTCAA
>CAUYON010074223.1:0-12547 GCA_963573935.1 Arctocebus calabarensis | reverse complement strand
CCTCCCAAGTAGCTGGAACTACAGGCACCCGCCACAACGCCCAGCTATTTTTTTTTTTTTTTTTTTTTGGTTGCAGCCGTCTTTGTTTGGCGGGCCTGGGCTGGATTCGAACCCACCAGCTCAGGTGTACGTGGCTGGCGCCTTAGCCCGTTGAGCGACAGGTGCTGAGCCTATGCCTATTTTCTTAAGTGTTCTAGTCAGAAAAGGATGTTGAATTTTTTGAGACACTTTTACTGTGTCACTCTCTGTAGAGTGCTGTGGCATCACAGGTCACAGCAACCTCAAACTCTTGGTCCTAAGTGATTCTCTTGCCTCAGCCTCCCAAGTAGCCGAGACTACAGGTGCCCACCACAACACCTGGCAATTTTTTGTTGCAGTTGTCACTGTTGTTTAGCTGGCCTGGGCCGCGTTCGACCCCATCAGCCTGCATGCATGTGGCTGGCACCATAACCACTGTGCTATGGCTGCCAAATCAAGCTGGGTAGGATCTTTTTTTTTTTGTAGAGACAGAGTCTCACTTTATTGCCCTGGGTAGAGTGCCGTGGCGTCACACTGCTCACAGCAACCTCCAGCTCTTGGGCTTAAGCAATTCTCTTGCCTCAGCTTCCCGAGTAGCTGGGACTACAGGCGCCCGCCACAGCGCCTGGCTATTTTTTTGTTTTGCAGTTCGGCCGAGGCCGGGCTTGAACCCGCCACCTTCCGTATATGGGGCCGGCACCCTACTCGCTGAGCCACAGGAGCTGCCCTGGGTAGGAATTGATTATTTTTACATTGATATTTATTAGTGATGTCAGTCTGTAGTTTTCCTTTTTTGTTGGGTCCTTTCCTATTTTTGGTGTCAGGGTGATATTTGGTTCATAGAGCATAGTGGGAAAGGTTCTTTCCTTCTCTATGTTTTGGAACAGATTCTGCAATATAGGTACAACCTCCTCTTTGAAGGTTTGGTAGAATTCTGGTGTAAAACCATCCAGTCCAGGATTTTTCCTTTTTGGAAGGTTTTTTGTTGTTGTTGCTGTTGTTTTGCAGTTTTTGGCTGGGGCTGGGTTTGAACCTGCCACCTCCAGCATATGGGGCCAGCTCCCTACTCCTTTGAGCCACAGGTGCCGCCACTTTGAAAGGTTTTTAATTGTTCCAATTTCAGTGGTTACTATTGGTCTACTCAAAATTTCTAATTTTTGCTGGTTAAGTTAAGGAAGATAATACGATTCCAGGTGTTGGTCCATCTTCTGTACTTTTTTTTTTTTGTAGAGACGAGTCTCACTTTATCACCCGTGGCATCACACAGCTCACAGCAACCTCCACCTCCTGGGATTAAGCGGTTCTCTTGCCTCTACCTGCCGAGTAGCTGGGGACTACAGACACCCGCCACCACGCCCAGCTATTTTTTTGTTTTGCAGTTCAGCGGAGGCTGGGTTTGAACCTGCCACCTCTGGTATGTGGGGCCAGAGCCCTACTTGATGAGCCACAGGCACTGCCCCATTTTCTCTACTTTTTCGAATTTCTGGGCAGAGTTTTTTGTAGTAGTCAGTAATGATCTTTTGTATCTCTGTGGTATCTGTTATTTCCTCCTTTTTAATTTCTGATTGATGTTATTATGAGACAAACTAAGTTGTCTTAGTTTTCTATTTCTAGTTAGTCTGGCCAAGGGTTTATTAATTTTATTAATCTTTTCTTTCTTTTTTTTTTTTGATACAGAGCCTCAAGCTGTCACCCTGGATAGAGTGCTGTGGCATCACAGCTCACAGCAACCTCCAATTCCTGGCCTCAAGCGAGTCTCCTGCCTCCACCTCCCAAGCAGCTGGGACTACAGGTGCCCACCACCACGCCCGGCCATTTTTGGGTTGCAGCAGTCAATGTTGTTGGGTGGGCCCGGGCTGGATTCAAACCCGCCAGCTCAGGTGTATGTGGCTGGCGCCTTAGCCCGCTGAGCCACAAGCACCGAGCCAATTTTATTAATCTTCTCAAAGAACCAAATTTTTGTTTTGCTGATCTTCCAAACGACTTTTCTTCATAATTTGATTTAATTCTATGATAATTTTCGTTATTTCTTTTCTTCTGCTATGTTTGGTAATAGGGCAGATAATTGTTTTATTTAAGAAAGTTAAAAGTAAATGACCACCCTCTTCTGGCTTAAAAAGGTTCAGCTGAAAAGTCTGTTGTCACTAATATTTTTCCCATTGTAGATAAAAATTTCCTTATGTCTACCTACTTGCAGAATTTTCTGTCATTTGGACTTTGGCCAGGCTAATTACCATGTGTCCAAAAGTTGCTTTGTTTGAATAAATAAATAAATAAAATAAAAAACAAAAAGTTGCTTTGTTTGCATTGAGTCATACTGGTTCTAAAACTCTCTCATATCTGGATTTCTGCCTTTCTCTAAATGCTTAGGAAATTCTCCATCAGGATGTCTTGAAGTAGAGCTTTCATGCCATAGGGACTCTTCTCCTTTAGAAATCTCTGTAATTGAAATGTTTGATATTTTGGAGTGTCCCGTAACTCTCTCAAGGAATGCTCTGCCTTTTTTTTTTTTTTTTTGAGGCAGAGCCTCAAGCTATCACCCTGGGTAGAGTGCAATGACATCACAGCTCACAGCAACCTCCAACTCCTGGGTTCAAACAATTCTCCTGCTCCGCCTCCCAAGTAGCTGCCACGATGCCTGGCTATTTTTTGGTCGTTGTTTGGTGGGCCCAGGCTGGACTTGAACCCGCCAGCTCAGGTGTATGTGGGTTGCGCCTTAGCCGCTTGAGCCACAGGCGCTGAGCCAACTCTGCCTTTTTTTTTTTCCTTTTTTTTGGACAGAGTCTAACCATGTTGCCCTCAGTAGATTGCCATAGCATCACACAACTCAACAGCAACCTCCTACTCCTGGGCTTAAGCGATTCTTTCACCTCAGCCTCCAGAGTAGCTGGGACTACAGGCGCCCACTACAACGCCTGGCTATTTTTCTGTTTTGCAGTTCGGCCAAGGCCAGGTTTAAATCCGCCACCTTCGGTATATGGGGCCAGCACCCTACTCAATGAGCCACTGGCGCCGCCCTTATTTTTGTATTTATTATACTTTTTCTTTTTGAGACAGTCTCACGCTGTCACCCTGGGTAGAGTGCAATGGCATCATAGCTCACAGCAACCTCCAACTCTAGGACTCAAGGGATCCTCTTGCCTCAGTTTTTGACCAGGGTTGGGTTTGAACCTGCTACCTCTGGCATATGGGGCCGGTGCCCTACTCCTTTGACCCACAGGCGCCACCCTCAATTTTTCTGTTTTTAGTAGAGATGAGGTCTCACTTTTTGCTTAGGCTCATCTTGAATTCGTTACCTCAAGCAATCCACCCACTTCGGCCTCCCAGAGTGTTAGGATTACATACGTGAGCCACCATGCCCAGCCTTTAGTGTACTTTTTAAGTTGAAATGTTAGGCTGTGGGCTTGTTGCCTATAGCACAATCGTTATGGAGCTGGCCACATGCACACAGGCTGGCAGGTTCAAACTGGGTCAGGCCAGCTAAAACAAAAAAATAGGTGGGCATTGTGGCGGGTGCCTGTAGTTCCAAACTACTTGGGAGGCTGAGGCAAGAGAATCACTTAAGCCCAAGAGTTTGAGGTTGCTGTGAGCTGTGACGTTACAGCACTCTACTAAGACTGATTAGAGAGACTCTGTCTCAAAAAAAAAAAAAAGGAGGCTTATGCCTATAGCTCAACTGGCTAAGGCGCCAACCACATACACTAGAGGTGGCAGGTTTGAATCTAGCCTGGGCCTGCCAAACAAGAATGCAATGACAATTACAACCAAAAAATAGCTAGGCATTGTGGTGATTGCCTGTAGTCCCAGCTACTTGGGAGGCTGAGGCAAGAGAATCGTTTAAGGCCAGGAGTTGGAGGTTGCTGTGAGCTGTAACGCCATGGCACTCTACCCAGGGCAACAGCTTGAGGCTTTCTCTTACAAAATAAAAAAAGAAAGAAAGAGATGTTAGTCTGTCCTTAAATAGTTATTGAGAGATAATCTAATTGGGGACCCTTAGTCAGCACCCCAGAGATCTGTTTGATAACTAGAACCAGCAGGGTGAGATCAGATCTAGAAGCCACAGGATATGGAACTTGCTGCTTCCTCACCACTAACTGTTCAAAGGAGCCACAGCTTAAGCTTGTGGCCCTCCCCGTCCACACGCACAGCATTAGTCTCTAGGGGCCAGCCTTCCTTTCTCCAAGTTGGGTGGGGTAGTGCTGGGAGGGCGGACCTCCGTGTTAGGCTTCTAGGCTGGAGGCATCTCCCAGTTACCAGGAACTGATTCTGTTCTGTTATCAGCCTGCCCGCCACCCAGTTTAAAAGAGCTGTAGTTCTTCACTGGAGTCCCTATTGTAGCAGATTCAAACACTGCAGAGCCCCCCACTGCTGGTAGCTAGAGGTGAGGAATCCACGGACTGCCCCAGCTGTTTTCACTTCCATGGCACAAATGCCTCTTGTGCAAACAAATTCAAAAGCCACAGTTTTTTTTTTTTTTTCTAAGACATAATCTCACTTTGTCGCCCTCGGTAGAGTGCCATGGCCTCAACCTCAAACAACCTCATAGCAACCTCAAACTCCCGGGCTTATGTGATTCTCTTGCCTCAGCCTCCCAATTAGCTGTGACTACAAGTGCCTGCCACAACTCCTGGCTATTTTTTTTTCTTTCACGATGAAGTCTCGCTCTGGCTCAGGCAATCCACCCACCTCGGCCTCCCAAGTACTGGGATTACAGGTGAGCCACCATGCCTGGCCAAAAGCCATGCTTTTTTGCCAAATTCCGGGCAGGAGACTGGATACAATGTAGCTTTTTTGGTGGCTGGTGGAAGGGGATCCACTTATGATTCCTTTCTGGATAAGGGCAGGGTTGCCTGAGGCTAGGCTTGTCTCTCTAAGTCAGCAGGAGATGAGCTGGGGAATGTCAGGTACAGATCCATTGGCAAGGCCCAGGAGGGACCACACTTCGCCAAAGTCAGTTCAACCAACCCACAATTTGCTCTTGCAGCACTGGGTGGAGCGAACTCTCAACAGACCACACAAAGTAGAGGACCCCTCCAGAGTTCCCAGAAGACACCCTAGGAAGGCAGGGTCCATCTCCCACTCCTCCCAATGGCCAATTAAGCATCCCCCCCCTTATGTTAAGAGAGAAAGTGGTGGCTCAGCACCTGTAACTCAGCAGCTATGGTGCCAGCTACATACACCAGAGCTAGAGGGTTCAAATCCAGCCCAGGCCTGCCGAACAACGACAACTGCAACAAAAAAATAGCCGGACGTTGTGGTGGTCACCTGTAGTCCCAGCTAATTGGGAGGCTGAGGCAAGAGAATCGCTTAAGCCCAAGAGTTTGATGTTGCTATGAGCCGTGATGCCACGGCACTCTACCCAGGGAGATAGCTTGCAACTCTATCTCAAAAAAAAAAAAAAAAGAGAGAGAGAGTGGCCATTAAAATACCTGCTTCTGGGCGGTGCCTGTGGCTCATCGAGTAAGGGCGCGGGGCCCATAAACCGAAGGTGGCGAGTTCAAACCCAGCCTCGGCTGAACTGCAAAAACAGAAAAATAGCCAGGCGTTGTGGTGGGCGCCTGTAGTCCCAGCTACTTGGGAGGCTGAGGCAAGAGAATCGCCTAAGCTCAGGAGTTGGAGGTTGCTGTGAGCTGTGTAACCCCACGGCATTCTACCAAGGTCGATAAAGAGAGACTCTGTCTCTACCAAAAAAAAAAACACACACACACAAACAAAAATACCTGCTTCTGTGGGTCCGGAGCTCCTTTGCCTTGCTGGTTCCTGGGGGTAGTGAAGACGCTCCAGTTAGTCTGGGCTTGGCTTGCGCTCCCCTTCACCTGGGTGGTGGGAAAACTGGCCTCTGTAAAGGGCAGTCTGATCTGTGTTCCCCTCTCATTCTTGCCATTTGTCTCAGTGGGGATATATAGCCCCTTGATTTCTCCTCTTAGGTTCAACCCCCAATTTCAACTTCTCCAATTTCACTTCAGTCCAATTTTTCTCCTGGCCAGGAGCTTCTGGTGAAAGCTGCTTTCTTGTTGACCATCTTATCCCCTTCAGGGCAGTGGATTTCTGTTCTTCTTATTCAATAATACCTCGCTGTTTTTTTTTTTTTTTTTTTAACCCCTTGAGCCATTGTGGTTTTAGGGCACTGAACTTGATTTAGCATTTGGATGGTTGCGCACTGCTGGGTGCCTATTGTACTGATCAGAGTATAATGCATACCTGAATAATTCCTACAGGGCAGATCTGACCTTGACTGATTCCTTCAGTATTTCTTTATTTCTTTGTCATATAAAAAATGTAGTTTCACAAGATACAAAAATCTAGTCTTGCCATTATGTTACTAGCCACTGTTGTTAACCTGAACAGGTTAACAGGTTTTTAATAGGGCGCTGCTTGCTAGTCAGGCCCTAAAAAGGCCATAGGAGTCTCCATGCTATTATCTGGTGATTGATTACTCACTTCCAAGGCCTACTGTCATACGTGTTAGGAAACTGGATTTCTGGCTCGGCGCCCGTGACTCAACGGGCTAAGGCGCCAGCCACGTACACCTGAGCTGGCGGGTTCGAATCCAGCCCGGGCCCACCAAACAACAATGACAGCTGCAACCAAAAAAAAAAAAATGGCCGGGCATTGTGGCGGGCGTCTGTGGTCCCAGCTACTTGGGAGGCGGAGGCAAGACACTCGCTTGAGCCCAGGAATTGGAGGTTTGGAGGTTGCTGTGAGCTGTAATGCCATGGCACTCTATCCAGGGTGACAGATTGAGGCTCTGTCTAAAAAAAAAAAAAAAAAAAAAAAAAAGGAAACTGTATTTCATGGTACCAGTCAAGGAAACAGGACACTCTGTGCACTCAGTGAAGTATTGACTAACTATAAATTTAGTCTAGAATAAAAATACTTTCAAGATATATAATCATTTTAGAATAAGAAGATAGTGTGTAACTGTTATCAGATGAAGAGAGCATGGCTGGCTATCATTGTGGCCCACCACAACACCACAACATCCGACTATTTTTTAATTTTTTTTTTTTTTGAGACAGTCTCACTATGTCACCCTCAGCTGAGTGCTGTGATATCACAGCGCACAGCAACCTTAAACTCTCGGGTTTAAGAGATTATCTTGACTCAGCCTCCCAATTAACTGGGACAACAGGCACCCGCCACAATGCCTGGCCATTTTTTGTTGCAGTTGTCATTGTTGTTTAGCAGGCCAGGGCCCAGTTCGAACCTGCTTGCCTCAGTGTATGTGGCTGATGCCCTAAACACTTAGCTACAGGCGCCAAGCCATCAATAACAACTTTAATTCATCTCAGAAAGTGCTTTTTGTAACTGGCCGAGTCCAAACTTTGTCCTTCCAGGGAAATACTAGGAAAGTCTGGCGAATTCTCTCGAATTCAGATTACTGATGTTTTTGGAAATTAAATGTCATTAGATGAAGAGCAAACCTCTAGGACTTTAATTAGAAAGCTAACATTGGGCTCGGCACCTGTGGATCAGCGGGCTAAGGCCCAGCCACGTACACCTAAGCTGGCGGGTACACCTAAGCTGGCAGGTTCGAATCCAGCCTGGGCCCGCCAAACAACAATGACGGCTGCAACCAAAAACAAAAAAAATGGCCGGGCGTTGTGGCGGGCGCCTGCAGTCTCAGCTACTCGGGAGGCGGAGGCAGGAGACTCGCTTGAGCCCAGGAATTGGAGGTTGCTGTGAGCTGTGATGCCACGACACTCTACCCAGGGCGACAGCTTGAGTCTCTGTTTCAAAAAAAAAAAATAGAAAGCTAACATTGGCTCGGTGCCTGAAGCGCATTTGGCAGGGCGCCAGCCATGTACACTGGAGCTAGCAGGTTCCAATCTGGCCCAGGCCTGCCAAACAACAATGACAACTACAACCAAAAAATAGCCAGGCTGGCTCAGTGCCTGTGGCTCAACAGACTAAGGCGCCAGCCATGTACACCTGAGCTGGCAGGTTCAAATCCAGCCCAGGCCCGCCAAACAACAATGACAGCTGCAACCAGAAAATGGCTGGGCGTTGTGGTAGGTGCCTGTAGTCCCAGCTACTTGGAAGGCTGAGGCAAGAGAGAGACTCGCTTGAGCCCAGGAATTGGAGGTTGCTGTGAGCTGTGATGCCATTGCACTCTCTCCAGGGGGACAGCTTGAGGCTTTGTCTCAATAAAAAAAAAAAAAAATAGCCGGGCTTTGTGGCAGGTGCCTGTAGTCCCAGCTACTGGGGAGGCTGAGGCAAAAGAATTGGCTAAGCCCAAGAGCAGGAGGTTGCTGTGAGCTGTGACACTACAGTACTCTACCGAGGGTGACAAAGTAATACTAAAAAAGAGAAAAGAAAGAAACATTGTTGATTCTTTCTGTGTTGTTTTTTGAGCTATTTATATCTTTGAGCAATGTATATACTTATAGACATAATTTGAAACATTTATTTTTTCTCTCTCCTTGATTTCTCTGGAATTTGAAAACCATTTGTAAGTATTGTTAATTTCTGACCATACAGTTATTTGCATAAGTTCAACAAGAATCTCTTGGGGGGAGGGCGCCTGTGGCTCAGCCAGTAGGGCACCGAGGGCACCAGCCTAGTATACCAAAGGTGGTGAGTTCAAATGTGGCCCTGGCAGAACTGCAACAAAAAATAGCTGGGTGTTGTGGCCGGTGCCTGTAGTCCCAGCTCCTTGGGAGGCTGAGGCAAGAGAATCGCCTAAGCCTAGGAGTTGGAGGTTGCTGTGAGCTGTAACCCTATAGCACTCTACCGAGAGTGATAAAGTAAAGACTCTATCTCTACAGAAAAAAAAAATCAGTTTTGTTGTCAGGCAGCACCTGGGGCTCACCGGGCAGGGCACCGGCCCCATATACCAAGAGTAGCAGGTCCAAACCCAACCCCAGCCAAACTGCAACAACAACAATAAGAAAAAACAGCCAGGCATTATGGCGGGCACCTGTAGTCCCAGCTACTCAGGAGGCAGGAGGCTGAGGCAAGAGAATCGCCTAAACCCAGGAGTTGGAGGTTGCTGTGAGCTGTGACTGCACAGCACTCTACCGAGGGCGATAAAGTGAGACAAGAAAGAAAGAAAGAGAGAGAGAGAGAGAGAGAGAAATGTACTTTTAAAGAAAGAAAGAAAGAAAAGAAAATGTACTTTTAATAAGGAAGGATTAGAGAGAAGAGAATAATTTTGTATAGGAAGGAATATTGTGTGAAAATTTTTTGTCATAAAGTAACCAGTGATTTAAGAAAAGAAAAGAAGCTCGGCGCCTGTGGCTCAGCGGGCTAAGGCGCCAGCCATGTAAACCTGAGCTGGCGGGTTTGAATCCATCCTGGGCCCGCCAACCAACAATGACGGCTGCAACCCTAACAAAAATAGCCGGGCATTGTGGCGGGCGCCTGTAGTCCCAGCTACTTGGGAAGCAGAGGCAGGAGACTCACTTGAGCCCAGGAATTGGAGGTTGCTGTGAGCTGTGATGCCACAGTACTCTACCCAGGGTAACAGCTTGAGGCTCTGTCTCCAAAAAAAAAAAAAAAAGAAAAGAGATGGTGCCTGTGGCTCAAGGAGTAGGACGTTGGCCCCATATACCAGAGGTGGCGGGTTCAAACCTGGCCCCAGCCCAAAAACTGCAAAAAAAAAAAAAAATTTTGGCTCAACTCCCATAAAACAGTGGTTATGGTGCCAGCCACATGCACTGAAGGTGGAAGTTTGAATTCAGCCCAAGCCAGGTAAACAACTTTAACAAAAAAAAAAAAGAAGAAAAAATCTGGGCATTGTGACGGGCGCCTATAGTCCCAGCTACTCAGGTGGCTAAGGCAAGAGAACCACTTAAGCCCAGGAGTTTGAGGTTGCTGTGAGCTATGATGCCATGGAACTTTACCGAGGGCAACAAAATGAGACTCTGTCTCAAAAAAAGTGGGGGGGATCCCCAAAGACTAACTAGATGTTTGGTATACAATAGAGGGTCTTTTGGCACACTGTTAAAGTAACAGTGTCTCTGTATAAACTACCCTCAACACCTGACTGAGACTCATAGGCCATACTGGAGAGAGAGGACACCAGCTTCCAGTTAAAGTGATGCATTCCCCCACCTTCTTAGTTTAATTTAGACTGCAGGTAATCTGCTTTTTCATCAGAATGAAAATGTATGTTGTAACTTAGTTAACACTGTAATGCATATATCAGATTTTTGTTTAGCAGGGGAACCTACGTAAAACAGATGTTTACATCATATTTAATAGGGGCAAGTATTCTAGAACTCTTAAGAAATGTTACCTCTTGAGGCCAGGCACAGTGACTCACACCAATAATACCAGCACTTGGGAGGGTGAGGCGGGTGAATTGCCTGAGTTCATGAGTTCAAGACCACCCTGAGTAAAAGTGAAACCCCCGTCTCTAAAAAGAGCCAGGCATTGTGGCGGGCACCTGTAGTCCTAGCTACTTGGGAGGCTGAGGCAAGTGAATCACTTGAACACAAGACCCTAAGGTTGCTGAGAGCTGTGATGCCCAGGGACTCTAGCGAGAGCAACAAAGTGAGACTCTGTCCCAAAAATAAATAAATGAATCTCGGCGCCTTTGGCTCAATGGGCTAAGGCGCCAGCCATGTACACCTGAGCTGGCGGGTTCGAATCCAGCCTGTTCCCGCCAAACAATGACGACTGCAACCAAAAAACAGCCGGGCGTTGTGGCGGGCGCCTGTAGTCCCAGCTACTTGGGAGGTGGAGGTAGGAGACTCACTTGAGCCCAGGAATTGGAGGTTGCTGTGAGCTGTAATGCCACAGCACTCTATCCTGGGTGACAGCTTGAGGCTCTGTCTAAAAATAAATAAATAAATGAATGAATAAAAACAAATAAAATTGGAGGCTGATAACATACCTAAGCCTCTTGTGTTATCAGACAACCACCCTGTCTTTTGCTATTGTACACCTGACTCTGCCCAAGGATGGTTTCCCCTTTGTGGGTTTTGAGCATACTCTTATGTTCCAGCTAATAGCACTGGTTGACCCTGCACTACTGGCCATCTTACACCCTCTGTCTCTTGCCTCCGCCTCCCAAGTAGTTGGGACCACAGGCGCCCGCCACAACGCCCAGCCATTTTTTGGTTGCAGCCGTCATTGTTGTTTGGCAGGCCCAGGCTGGATTCGAACCGGTTAGCTCAGGTGTTCGTGGCTGGCGCCTTAGCCCGTTGAGCCACGGGCGCCGAGCCAGTTCTTTTTTTTTTTTTTTTGAGACAGAGCCTCAAGCTGTCACCCTGGATAGAGTGCTGTGACATCACAGCTCACAGCAACCTCCAATTCCTGGGCTCAAGCGAGTCTCTTGCCTCTGGCCTCCCAAGTAGTTGGGACTATAGGCACCTGCCACAATGCCTGCCCATTTTTTGGTTGCAGCCGTCATTGTTTGGCGGGCCCTGGGCTGGATTCGAACCTTGGACTACAGGTGCTCTCCACAATGCCCAGCTATTTTTTGTTGCAGTTGTCATTGTTTAGCTGGCCCAGGCCAGTATTGAACCCGCTAGCCTCGGGTGCATGTGGCTAGTGCTGTAACCACTGTGTGACAGGTGCTGAGCCCAAAGCCATGCAGTTCTCTAACACTACTTTCCACATTTGGTACATTTCAGCATTTAAAAGTGATAAGGCTTTGTGGTTTTCATTAAAGGTTTTCAACATACGTAAGGACAAGACCATTATTTCCCATTGGTTAGTCATGGTGGTTCCCTGGGGTGAAAGGAGGGCTAATGAGCAAAACCACCAGGGTATTCATTTGACTCCATGCCTGGCCTTGCACATTCCTCAATTACTGGGCCACCTTGTCAACGCGAGAAATATGTTGGCTGAAATGGATGGCCACCCAGGTACAGTGGCCAGTCCAGTTTGGTGCCCACATCCCCCAGAAACTAGTCCAAGGAATAGGGAAGACACTAATATGGTGCCTGGCCTTATCCCATGTGATATTATCATTTACCTAGATGACAATTTTACAGAGGGTAGGGGCGGTCCACATCAGTCATACCTCCCTTTACTCCTCAGGTAATGCATTGAGGGCCCATGCCTGCCAATTCCATAGCCTCAGCTATTAGCCACCCTGCCCCACACCAAACACAATAGCCCAGCCATGAGCAAGACTCCTTAACCTGTTCATGCACCAGGTTGATTCATTGCATTCCACATTGATGTGGAGCCTGCATTGCCCCAAATATGCAGCCATGTCCAGTTTTGGGTTGTTGTCAGCCTTATCTTCCATAAAACCTATCACTTGTAGTCACAGGGAGTTCTGTGCAAACCTATCAATCAGAGTGATTTGACACAGTTAATCAATGTGTTGGTCCAGATGAAGCTACAGAAGAAAGAAAAGGAGGTTACAGGCACTAATAAAGATAAATCCTGCCGTTGAGGCAAATAGCATGCTAAGGTTTTGTTGTTGTTGTTGTTGTTTGTTTGTTTGTTTTGAGACAGAGCCTCAAGCTGTCACCCTGGATAGAGTGCTGTGGCATCACAGCTCATAGCAACCTCCAATTCCTGGGCTCAAGCGAGTCTCTTGCCTCTGCCTCCCAAGTCGCTGGGACTA
>CAUYON010074221.1:0-35246 GCA_963573935.1 Arctocebus calabarensis | reverse complement strand
CAGAGTCTCACTTTATCGCCCTGGGTAGAGTGCCGTGGTGTCACACTGCTCACAGCAACCTCCAGCTCTTGGGCTTAAGCGATTCTCTTGCCTCAGCCTTCCGAGTAGCTGGGACTACAGGCGCTCGCCACAGCGCCCGGCTATTTTTTTTTTTTTTTGTCGGCCGAGGTCGGGCTTGAACCCGCCACCTTCGGTATATGGGGCCGGCGCCCTAGTCGCTGAGCCACAGGAGCCGCCCGCTACAGTCACTTTTCATCACATTCCACTTCCTCAGGACTTTTCTCAATTTTTGGTCTCTCTCATTTCTTATTCTTCCCCTCCCTCGGTGGCCTTCTGCTCTTGTTACGAGCATACTCAAATCTCCCCATCCTGTAAAAGTCATCAGCCACCAGCAACAAAAAACTTTTTCCTCTGCTCTGATTCTCTTTCTGTTACTCTGTCCTCCAGTTCCTCTACTTCTTGAAGAGTAGCCGCCGCACTCACGGCCTACCAGTCATTCTTTGTCATTCAGTCCTGAGCTCACTGCCATCTGGTTTTCTCTTCCTCCACGCTCTGAGTCTGATGTAACCATTCTCAACGAGTCTCATGATGCTGAGCTCCAGTAGCTTTCTTATTGGAGGGAGATGGAAATATACAAGACATTTTATATCAGGAAAAAAGGGAACATAAGCGACATTTAAGGAACACACCCTCTGAGCCGTCTTTCTGCAGTGTTCCTTGTTTTCTCTCCTCTAATCCTCATAGTAACTCTGTGATATCTTAAATCGTCAATATTCTTATTATTTTAAGCTCAGATTTGGAGCGTTCAGTTAAAATAAGGTAGGGGCCTGACTCAAACCTAGTTCTGTTTGACTCGAAATCCCATATCTTTTATTACACAAGGAAAAAAAGCCATAGAGGGCAAGATACAAAGAGAAAGAAAGATGGGGAAAGGGAGGAGAGAAAGAGAGAGAGAATGGAAAGAAAAAGAGGAGGAGGGAACTGGAAGAAAGTAGGGGAGGAAAGGTTTGAACCCCAAAAAGTTCCTATACAAGGAAGAAATTCAAGTTGACCATTACATTAACCTCATTGCTCCTATTATCTTTTAATGATGTTGTTTAGGACTATTTTATTTCAGGACTAAAAGTAGAATATGGAAAAAGAATAATAATACTAGTAACAAAATTAGTTACGTTCCAAAAATAGTACCCTTAATGGAAAGACCTTGGACCCTCTGTTGTCTACACAAATGAAGGCAAGTGGGAATGGATATCTACTTGGATATCTGCTTGCTGATACTGCCACCTTGCACAACTTTCTGAGGGTTTGGTTAATGCACAAGAAACTGGGATGTAGGGCAGACAGCAAGTGAACTTACTCATTTGTGTGTGCTATTTAAATGTTCTCGAAACTATTCCAATTCCTCTGGCCTACAAATAAGGACAAAATCTCCAGACAGATGGCTTGGTAATGAGTTTTTCACCTCTTTTGGCTGCCAAGCAATTTGGAAACTGCACTAGGCCAGGCCCCTGTCAATGCAGTTCGGCATTTCAACTTGAAGACTGACACCAGGAAGTTGTCATCATCATCAGCTAATGCTTAGCAAGTATCAGGACAATGGAAAGGCACAAATGTTCTGTTCTGACTACTGCAACTCCCTGACACATAGAGGATGCAACTGAATTTCCGTGTTGAGCTAGTTAAACTTGAACCTGCACTCCAGACGAAGCTTCTTAGCTTGGACTCAATTATCGGATTATCTACAGGACATTTTTACTTGTGTATCGTGCAGGCATCACAAAGTATATGCACTCAAGACCAAGTGCTTGATCTTCCTCGAGAAAAACCTTCCTACTCCAGAGCTTCCCGCCTCCGTGAATGCTAACATCGTCCGACTAACCAGTGATCCAAACCTGGGACTCTCACTATTCCCCGTCCCTTCCCCCACATCTAATCACCAAGGTGATTCCACTTTCTTAACCTCTCCTGAATCTCCTCTACCCTCGTGTCACTATCCTGATCTTTAGGACACCATCTGTTCCGACTCATGCTTGGGGCAGCTCCCTGACTCCTCACTCTGCTCTGCCCAGTCCATTTTTTTCTGCTGAAAACCAGCTTTCCATTGGTTGATGGATGAAGTCTGAACTCCTCAGTGTGGCTTAGAAGGCTGTTATCTCTCCCCCCAGCACCGCAGCTTCGTCAATCAACCAGTCGGCAGGTGTCTATGGAGTGCCTCTAGTGGGCCAGACTCTGCTTTAGGTTCCGGAGACTGAGCAGTGAACAAAACAGACACTGTCCTTAAACTTCCATGCTACTGAAAGCAGACAGACAGTAAATGGGGAAACAAGCAAATGAGTCAGGGTGGGTACTGGGAAACTTTAGTTTTGTGTAAGGTGCCTCCCATAATCTTTCCCCTATCCCCACCTAAATTAAATGAGATATTTTGGACATGTGCTCTGTTGTAATCACTCTGTCACCACATTTTGGCACCTTTATGTTGTTTCTTGTTTGACTGTCGACCTTCTATGTTGGATCACTATAGGTTGGATAAGGACAGCAATTCATTCTAGATCCCACCATCATATTCCAATGCCCGGTTATTGCCTGCCATTCGTCAGAGGCTTAACAAATATTTGTAAAATAAATGTCGCTTCCCAAGTGTGCATCAGTGGTAGGCTCTTAACTGGCTGAGCAAAAATAAAATGTGTAAATATGGTAAAAGAATTGGGTGACAATAAAAAATATAGATCTTCTGAAGTTATTGTTGTTCAGAGACCTGCAGATTTATGTGCACAATATCACACTTTCAAACTTATTTACTCCAAATCAACAAATTTTTATGTTAAAAGATCATGAAATTCTACATGTTACTGATTTCTTCGTGTTTTTTCTCACTTTCTAAGAGATTCAAATTGAGAAAGAACTTTGTCTGTTTGTTTAATACATTTACCTTTGCAAAGTTTATGCCTGTTGATTTGTTACATTAAATGTTAAAAACCTGCAAAGTTTGACAGAACCATGGAAGGCCTTTTCTAAAGGAAAATGGGAAAAACATCCGATCTTCCTTCTTCACTCTCTCCACAGAAGAACATTTTGTCCACCTGTTCTCCCCCAAAAAGCCAAGAAAATCACCACAAGCCATATCAGCTTGCATGAAGTTTGAACTGGTTTTTATATGCTTAAAATAATAGTTTGTCCCACCCTTAAAACCAATATCATGTTACGTATTTTTGACTATTTTGTCCTGTTATGGATGAAAGAAACTTCTGGGAAGACTTTGAATGCCAAGTGCTTTATTATCATCTTCTCAAATTCTTACAAAATCCTGCCCTTTTATTATGGTTGTTTGGACTGTGTATCAAAGTTTCTGTAAAAAATATTAGCTCCTACAAAAAATTTTTTTTTGCCACTCACAACCTACAAAAATAGCTGTCTTAATTTCTCTTAAAGATGACTAGTGGATTTTTAAAAATGAACTCGTTTGCCAGTACTCCAAGATACACACGTATAGTTTGAAATCAGTTGCTTCGCTCCTAGATGAAAGTGGTTGCAGACAGAATGCCGCAAAGTGTTGGTGGGAAAACTCTGAGCTTGTGGTTGAAACCACTAGTCCAAGCTACTTCTCTCAGGGGATAATGCAGCCCCTTTCCTGTTTACCCATGTTTTCCTTTCTCCTCAGCCTCTAGTTTAGAATTTGCCTCTTGAAACCCTCAGTTCCAAACCAAGCAAGAAGTTGGTATGGGCTTCTTTGCTATTGCTAGATTCATCGGCGTGTTGTTTGTAGAGTCTCACTCGTGTACAAACTTAAATATGAAAATTCTTACTGCAAATAGAAATCCTTACCCCTGCTTTTCAACTTTTTCAATAATTGCAATGCACCTGTTTGTGTTTTAGTTTTAAGATCATGTAGCCCACATCCCATTTTATAGCTTAAAACACGAGTGAAAGAACAACTGGTCAGAAAAATGGCCTGGAAAAATGTGTGAATGAATTCTGCAAACTGATGTTACCTTTGCAGACTCTAAAGTCCCAACTGCTAGAAAAGAAGATAAAAAGCACCCAAATCACAATTATCTATAGTATCATGGAAAAACCCATGAGGCACACCACAGCAAAACTCAGAGCCTCCCAAACGTGGAAACACATAAAACAAAACATTCTTTCTTTACGGCAACTATTAGAATTTCTAATTTTCTGGGCCTTACAGGTTTATTATGAAAACCAAATTCAGTTCCCCTAGGGGTGAGAAAGAAGCACTTCCTGTTGCATAAACTTCTAGAATTATAATAGCACATTTTTAAAAGCCCTAAAATTTGTTCCTTGGGTAGCATTATATTGTTCTCTTCTGGGTTACGTAATTCTGCCTTGGCCTTTCACACACAGAAACATTTTACCCTTGACACAATTTGGAATTTGGAACTGCCTGTGAAAACATGAATAACTCCATTTTTCCATTTAAAAAGTCCCCAGACACAAATTGATAAATTCTCAAAGAACTTTACTGCAGATTTTGCAGG
Organism: Arctocebus calabarensis; assembly: GCA_963573935.1. NCBI lineage: Eukaryota > Metazoa > Chordata > Mammalia > Primates > Lorisidae > Arctocebus > Arctocebus calabarensis. The sequence goes on along the minus strand of CAUYON010074221.1, from coordinate 30,750 downwards.
CTAGTATTTCAATTGCCAGGACCTATATTCAAAGTGTTTGAATTGTCAGAAAAAACACAACTGTGGGTCTCTGTCTCAGGCAATCCATACACCGTCTTTCAGACCAGGGGTTGTCAACCTGTGGGTCGCGACCCCCGGGAACTGTATTAAAGGGCCGCAGCATTAGGAAGGTCGAGAACCACTGTTTTAGACTGTGGAAACTGCAAATTGGGCTGAGGGGTGGATCTAAGTCTCAGAAGAATCAAATACAGAATTGGAAAGACATCTGCCCAAGGTCAAAAACATTAAGTTCCAAATGTTGACGCTAATTCAGGATATCAGAAGTTTTAAATTACTGTCTATTTTGAGAAGCTCCCTTCCTCTTCCCACCAAAAAAGTCTCAGGATCTACCATCCACAAGTTTTCTCCCAACTTTCAAATCTACTTTTGATAAACCTTCTCATGTCTTGTTTTAGGTATTAGTTATAGGAATGTGGCGGCCTAGCAGTTGGCCTTCTGGGGTGATCTCCTGGACTTGTTATGGAGAGGGTCTCATGTGGCTCTGACAGAGACAGTCTCTGACATTTTCAAAAGCTAAATTGAATTCTTGGCACAATCTGAGCTTGGGCAGCATGAGTTTACATGTGCCTTGGAAGTTTAACTATAGGTTCAAACTTGTGAGATAAAAAAGCAGTTGAAAAACACTGCCTAGTGTGTTAGGCTAATTTTGTGAGAAACTGTCTTAGATTTTATGCAATGCTCTAAACAAAACCAATTAGTCACTCACATTCTCTCATTTAATCAACAGTTTTCTGATGATACTTACCTTCTGTGAGCCTTGTACATGTAATGTTTTGATTACTCCTCACAATTCCCACCTTTCAGGTGAAAAAATGTATTAGAGAGTTTAAGTAACTTTTCCGAAATCATGCAATCAGGCATCCCGAGCTGTGAATTCACCACTGCAACTCTCTCACTAGGTACCTGTGATCACTTTGAGATGCCGTGAGCAGACACTGTAATGAGTGCATGTTACGGGGGGGCCTCTGACTACTGAGCCAGTGGAACCAGCAATGAAACATGGCGCTCTGAAGGACCTGCTCTGTGCTTTCTCCCTGGCATGGGGTTCTGTGAGTGCTGATGATGTAAAAATGCAATGAATAAAGTACTAAAGTAATCTTTCTATTTCAGAAAACATATCCAACTTCCAACCAATATTAAGGATATCAAATATCAATGGTCTGTTATTCCATAGCTCTCAAGAGAATTACAACCAGCACCTAAACGCATACATTTCCTGATTTAGATTTAATGATCTTCCTACTAGTTTCTTATTACCAGCTACTTTATTAAGCATAATGAATGACTTCTCTTAAGACGATCCTTTTTTCAAGATGCCTGTAACATTAAGACTTTCTCTCCTTGCAGTTGCAGCTGTGATTTTAATTGGCTTCATGCCACGGTGATCCAAACCTCAGGGTCTCCTAATGAAAATCGTGGAACTGTTTAAGTAGAAAGAGACCTCAGAAATTAACGAGTCCCAAAGTCTCAAACTGACAGCTCCTAGCCCGAAGCTGGCCCCAAATGTAAATTGTTTGTTCTCCACGGTAATCACCCAACATGAGCTATTATAATTTTTTGAATTAACTGCCAATTTTTTAAAATGGTTGTAGTGTAAATAAAATGTCTGTATGTTGTGATGGGCTTATCTTGAAAATTTGGAATATTAGGCAGCCCTGGGCCTGAATTCCTGCACAGGAACAACTAGCCGGAGTGAGCGGCAGGTGCTCGGGGGATGGAGCTGAGCTTCCCTGTGGTTGACAATATTGTAGACAATGGCCTGGTAATATTGATGCTGCATTTGTATTATTATTTTCTTTTGGTAGACTTAGGAATGAAGAAAAATATTTCTGACTCTGTCAGCAATGGGAAAACAAACTAGAATCTGAGAGGGTTTCCTGTTTAAAAAGGTAGAAGAGTGTTTGGGCTGCTTCCATGACTTGGCTATTATGAATTGGGCTGCAATAAACATTCTGGTGCAAATGTGTGTGTTGTAAAATGATTTTTGATCATCTGGGTAAATACCTAATAGAGGGATTACAGGATCAAACGGTAGGTCCACTTGTAGTTCCTCCTAAATGCATTAATGTACTCAGTTATGATTTAATAAAGAAAAAATAAATAACAAGGTAGAAAAGAGTATCTTTGTGGAAATGAAGAATGTGTCTTTTTGGTTCATAATGCAAATAAGCTTCTGAGCTTCAAGTCCATTTATGTTATTTGCTAGCCCTGTGAGCTTTTGAGACCCATGATACAGTCCCAGTTTGGAGATCTGAATACAGATATCAGAAGAGACTAAATGGCCTCCTCAGGATTATACTTTAAAGCCATAACTAGAGTGAAGATCTATCTCCTCATCGTTTAGTATAGTGTTTGGCATTGTAGCAGATACCAGATATTTGTTGAATGAATTTGTGGGCTGAAATCTAAAAAAAAAACTTAAGTTAATGTCAGGAAATGTTTAAGAAAAAGAAGATCTGGCCAGGAGCAGTGGCTCACACCTGTAATTTTGGCACTCTGGAAGGCCAAGGTGGAAGGATCGCTTGAGGTCAGCAGTGCAAGACCAGCCTAAGCAAAGTCAAACCCCATTTCTACTAAAAATAAAGATGGGTGTGATGGTGCAGGTGCCTATAGTCCCAGCTACTTGGGCAGCTGACGCAGGAGGAGTTCTTGACCCCAAGAGTTTGCAGTCACTGTGAGCTAGGCTGAGGCCACAGCACTCTACCCCAGGCGACAGAATGAGATCCTGTCTCAAAAAATAAAATAAAGACACAGTATTTAAAATATATATAAATTAAAATGGGCTTCAGTATTAAATAGTGTAAGCATTATTCTATCTGGATTCTGGAGTCAGCTAAATCTTTCCTCTTAAAAGGTATTTAACCACGAGGGTCTTTTACCATCTTCTATGTTTGTCAGGTATGTATTTTATCCAAATTATGCAGAATTGTGCTAGAATATACACACACATATATTTTCCTTCTCTACCCTACCTTCCCCCAAATATATTTCAATTAAAATATTAAGCTGGGAAAAAAGTTTTGAGAAAATGATTTCTCTGTCTTGTGCACTCATGCATATATATAAGCTCAGAAAAATAGTTGGCTTACAAAATTTAATTTATTTTATTATTTTTTTGACACAGAGTCTCACTTGGTCACCTTGGGTAGAGGACCATGGAGTCATAGCTTACAGCAACCTCAAACTCTTGGGCTCAAATGATCCTCTTGCCTTACCCTCTTGAGAAGCTGGACTACAGGTGGCCCACTATGCCTGGCTAGTTTTTTTTTCTATTTTTAGTAGAGATGGAGTCTGGCTCAGGTAGGTCTCAAAATCCTAACCTCAAGCAATCCTGCCACCTTGGTCTCAGAATTTGGTTTTAATCATTCTTATCATTCTTATTTTTCAAGGTCACATCTTCTTTGTCTTCTTTTGTTGATAGATTAGGAAATGTTTCTTTTCCTTTCTGTTTTTTTTGAATTTTTGAGACGGGATCTCACTATGTCACCCTCGGTAGAGTGCTGCAGCATCATAGCTCACAGCGACCTCAAATTCTTGGGCTTAAGCCAGGGGTCCTCAAATTATGGCCCGTGGGCCACATGCGGCCCCCCCAGGACATTTATCCAGCCTGCCAGGTGTTTTTGCCACCTGTGCTTGTCCTGCTTATACTGTCTCATCTGCAGTGCGCATGTGTGGAATGTGCACTGCACTCTCCGACTCCCCTCCCCTCAGTCTTGGGTGAGACTCAGAGTCTTGATCAGAGGAGTCATGAGCTTGACTGTGTAGAGCCTGCTGCTGCCTGAGGACCAAGGTAAGAACAAGTTAGGAATTTTTTTTTTTTTAAGTTAGTAGGTCTATTTTTTTTTTTTTTATTTTGCAGTTAGTATGGCCTTTTTTTTTGGTTAAGGGGGACCTTTTTTTTCTGACGTTAGGTGGTCTTTTTTTTTTTTTGCAGATGTGGGTGCCTTTTTTTTTTTTTAATTTTGTATTTGTTCCCCCCCCCTTTTATTCTTTTTGCAGTTTTTGGCTGGGATTGGGTTTGAACCCACCATCTCTGGTATATGGGGCCGGTGTCCTATTCCTTTGAGCCACAGGTACTGCTCCTGTTTTGTTTTTTACTTCAAAATAAGATATGTGCACTATGCTTAGGAATTTGTTCATAGTTTTTTTTTTTAAAAACTATAGTCCAGCCCTCATAAGGTCTGACCGACAGTGAACTGGCTCCCTGTTTAAAAAGTTTGAGGATCCCTGGTTTAAGCAATTCTCTTGCCTCAGCCTCCCAAGTAGCTGGGATGACAGGCACCCTCCACAATGCCCAGCTGTTTTTGTTGTTGTTGCAATTGTCATTGTTGTTTAGCTGGTCTAGGCTGGGTTTGAACTGCCATCCTCTGTGCATGTGGCCAGCCTGTACGTAACCACTGTCCTACAGGCACTGAACCAAGACATAAATATTTCTAAGGTTAAATTAAATGTTTCCCTTCTACACATAAATACTAGCAGAATTAGATAAATTATAAAATAAAGACATAGAAAAGACAGGTCTCTGTTGTATTGCATATTTTCCCAATCCAAATTCATTACAGAGGCCATTTAAAGTACAAGTTAAGAGGTTACAGGCTAATTCTTTACCTTACGTGACCACCCAAGACACCAGTTCAGACACTTTTCAAGTCCTCTGGGTACAGTTGTTCTACGTCTGGAAGGGATTAGAGGAGCTTCTAAAGAAGTTGCTAGAATAAAGTGTAATTTCTCAATATTTTACATTACCCTCCAGATATATTTTTGTCTTCTGTGATTATTATTATTTTCCTTCAGAGAAAAAGATTCCACAATAACAATGGTTCTTAAAAACTCACTGACAATCTCTCCATTGTCAGGAAGTTACTACTCCTGCTTATCCTCCATATGGCCTGAGGTCATTTGCAGTCATTTCCTCCCTTTAAACAGAGGTCAGGTTAAACAGAAAACAATGGATCCCCATTCTCACTAGAGAACGATTCCTTTCCTTCAAATATGTTCGCCTCAATATTCTTTCCCATCATTAATAATCTTGGATTTTTAAAGATATTTCAGAGATTAGGTCTCCGTAAAGTCACAGGGATCCCAGAGAAAACTACAAATGGTGACAAGGATCCCAGTGGGGCTTTATCTTGGGCATGTCTAGAGGTCCCAGACCCTGCTGTGTTCTACTGAGAAAATACCACAGATTTGGTCCACTCCTGCTTCCTCACCTTGGAAAGGGCCAAAGGTGCTGATAACCGTGGGGGAGAGACAGCTCTGTGACACACAGTAACCGTGGGGGAGAGACATCTCTGTAACACACAGTAACCGTGGGGGAGAGACATCTCTGTGACACGCAGATGCTGAGCGTGTTATTCGTGCTTTCCCTCCTGAGGCAGCCATAAGTTAAGAGAGAGCACAGGGGTGGATCAGCCACTCTGGCTTACATCCCCCTTGTACTACTAGTTTAAACTTGACCAAATTACTTCTCTAAGCCTCTCTCTCCTCGTCTGTAACCTGGTGATACTAGTTACACCTGCTGGCTTAGGCTGCTCTCCTGGGAAATAGACCCTGAGAAGAGGATTTGCATGCAAAGGGTTTACTGTGGATTCTCTGGTATCCTCAGAAGAGTTGGCGGGTGGAGGAGATGGCATTATAATGCAGTCTTCACAAAGGTCTCAGCCACCCCACCTGGAGAGTCCTTCAGGGTCACTCACCGAGACACGGGGGCAGGGCATTTACACCTTAGCTTCAGCCAATCAGGAAGGAAGCATGACCTTGGAGAGCAGCTGAGGCCAATTCTTGACCGGCAAGGCCGCTGGTGACCCTGCTGGGAGCTGGGGAATGAGATGTGAGCCCTCTGGAGGAGCTTGGAACGGCCTGCTATGCCCCCGCTGCAACCGCCTGCGAGGACGGAATAAGGGGATCCATGAACACTTTCCACAGTGCCTGGCACACAATTCGCCATAAATGTCATCTGATGGATACTTCCACGTGTTCACTATTTGCAGAAACTAGAAGAGGCACTGAGGACCCTTAGGAAAGTGCTGAAGTCAACAATGAATGAACCCATCCTGGAGATATCACAGGTGAATGGGGAAGACCCAAACGGTGGCCACGGTCAGTCTCGCCCTCCTGGGCACCGCATGGGCTCTTTGCAATATTCTCTAATTACCAAGAGGATACCAGATATTTTGTGTAGCTTCATAAGTGATTTAAAGAAAAAAAGTGTGTTTCTGCCCCTAAGCGTTTTGTGGTCTCATTAGAGAGTGAAGCATTATGTGCCTGAGTGAGAACTCATTAATAAGATGACACACGAGTAGGGTTAGTAAGTATCAAAATGTGTGGTGAGACCCTAAATGGTGCCAGGGTTCTAGCCAGGGGACCACAGTGGAGTGGTCAGGAAGGCTTTGTGGAGGAAGGGGTTTGACCCTAGTATAGACAGTCAGACACATGGGCTGTGGGCAGGTGGGGGGAAGGGAGGGTCTCCAGGCTGCAGAAGACGGAAGCCCTGGCTGCCCGTGCCTGTGGGGCTGGGGGTGTCCGCCAGACAGCAGTGCAGGTTTCAGTGTTGACATTCACTGCAGAATGAGCCTTTATGAATTGGTGGAATCAGATTACTTCCGCGACAGGCTGGGGCATTTATGCCTGATTCTACCAGAACTCTTTAGGATTTTTGAGCGACAAGGAGTGAAACCCTAAAAACAGGAAAATCGATTTGTTGGTATTGAAGAAAATGAATAATCAAGGCAAACCAGCACTTACAGAGTGCATCCCAGGTAATCATCTCAGTCTCTCTGACTAGTTTCACTAAGTAACTCAGGTGACAGATATTGAACCTGGGACAAGCAATTGGAATTGGACACCTGGGTATCAGATGCTTTGTGAAGCAGTTTTAGCAGAAAGTTGATTTGCCCAGAGAAAAAAGCACAGACTTGGGATTCAGACTAATAAGGCTCAGATTGTGGTTCCACCATTCACCTGGCATACGACCTTGGATAAGCTCCATCACTTCCCTAGGCCTTTATGTTTCTATCTGCAAAATTAAATCAATAATTCCCACCTTACAGGTTTGCATGGACAAAATGATTTTAATATTCTATGTATTGAAGTTGCTTGGTAAACTTATAAATCTTCAGTAAATGAAGCTATTGTTATCAATAATATTATTATGCCCATATTAAGAGCTCTCTCCCCCTCCTCTCCTTAATCTTTTGGATTTGTCTCTGGTTGTCTGGGAATTCACAGTGCTTAAAATAAAATACAATATTGAAATTCCACTCATAAGGTCTAATTGTAGACCTTCACCTTGCTTTCTCTTAAAAGTGTCAGGAGGAACAAGGCTGAAGTGAACTCGTAGCTTCTCTTAGTAGATGGAAGTGCCTTGATGAGCGGTCACTGGTAGGAGGGGTCACCCTTCATTCTTTAAATGTCAAGTGCATAGTAATTACTCCACCTCGAGAGCTCTGATTCCCTCAGGTCTTGAAGTATTTTCTAGAGCGGCCCATTCGACCCTTAGCATCTCTGATGAGAACTCATCCCACATGTCTTCACTCAGACTGGTCCTTCTTTTTTACCTCATTATTTCCATGCCCTGGAGAGGAGTAGAGCCTAGTGGCCAGGGAAGACCTACAGGTCAGGAGCTACGGCTATTAGAATTAGCTAGAATTAAATCATTTAAAAAATCCTCAGTTCTAGTTGCCAATAGCCACATTTCAAATGCTCAGTGGCCACATATCACTCATGGCTGCTTCACGGGCAGGATGGATAGGGAACATTTCAACATCACAGTGCTGTCTTCTGAACAGCACTGCTCTCCAGTCGAACTGAGTGGGTTCAAACTGTCTGACTTTGAGCAAATAATTTAATCTTTCTCTGTGTTGGTTTTATCTTCTATAAAATAAGGATATAAGTATCAACTTACGGGGGTCACTTGTGAGAATTAGATGAGTTAACATATGAAATATATTTAGATTGATCCCTGGGGCGAAGTATTTTCTCAAAAACTGTTAGCAATTGTTACTCATCAAAATCCTGATAAATTACCTACTTCAGAAAGAAAATAGACTATGTATACAGGGGAGGGGCAGTGGCTGAGAGTAGTTGCCCATTGTCTGTGCTTCCAAAGTCTGTATATAGCTGGTCATGGATTTCAGCATTTGATATTGTGATTGTCTGTGTCTGGTTTTTTTTTTTTTTTTTCCCTGAGCAGACTCCACACTTTGGGAATTCAAGAAGTAGAGGCTTTTTCCTTCTCACTCCGCTAGGATTCACCATGATTAGCACTCAAGAAGCGCTTATTTTTCCAGCACAGTTGAACTAACTGAAGTGCTGAAGATCAGACAGTTTCTTATTTATTAATAGTTTCATAGTAGGATTGGGATTTTGTTAATTTCACTATATTTTTTAAATCAGATAGAGTCATAGACTGATGATGGAGAATAATGGGGAAAGCATGTGAAATCAGGAATGGATGGATGGTCACGTGTTGTGAACAAAGGGGGAGGAGGGAAAGGGGAGAGAGGGAAGGATAAAACCTAATTGGTAAGCCCTGTGGGAGAAAGGTAAGGACAGATTTTCTCCGCTTGGACCTTTTGCCATAGGCAGGTCCTAAAGCCTTGTGTGTAATTCTCTTGGCAGGAATTCCTAGGCTAGGGTAAACAGAAATCTGAGTGTGTCAACCAATTATTTAATTAAACAGAGTAGGTAGCAATGTGAAAGCAAAATTGTAATATGCAGTAGCATAACGTGATTGAAAGCTTCAGCCAAGATGGGTGGGTAAAGAGCAAGACGTGAGGGGAAAGCGTACCGCTCCCGAGACTAGACTATGGGCTTAGGTAGCCAGAGTGAAAAATAAAACAATAAATACGGTAAAGAAAAGCGCATTTTATTATCCAAGCAAATACATCCGTGTGGATCAACCCCTTGAATTTAAACATAAATTTAAAAGCAGTTGAGATGAAGCCATCATTTTACATGAGCCAAGTGTCAGGAGGAGGACCAACAGTGACATTAAAAAGGCCTCAGGATTTGTGCCATCAGCATAAAAGTGGCAGTTACAATTAAAAGCGGGAGTGAAATGACTAAGCTGTATAAAAGCAAGAAAGGACCAGATGGTCGAGGCATTCAGCTTGCTAGAGTGCTAAAACCAGATATGTTTTACATTTTGTTCCAAGATGACAAATATTAGGACATTAAAATGCGTGAAACGTAGCGTGCATACTGTCTTGTCATGTTTCTTTTACCAAGTTAGAAAAAACCCCAGAGTGCAGGGGACATACGCAGAGGCTTCCGGCTAACACACGCCGAGTCAGCGCACATCGGGAAGGTCTGCTGAAACTCTGCTTTCTCTCCTTTTAAATTTTACTACATGTATTTTTTATTTTTAATTATTATGGGCATGTAATAGTTGTATATCTTCTTCTTCTTTTTTTTTTTTGAGACAGAATCTCACTACGTTGCCCTGTGTAGAGTGCTGTGGAGTCACAGCTCACAGCAACCTCAAACTCTTGGGCTTAAGCAATTCTCTTGCCTCAGCCTCCTAAGTAGCTGGGATTACAGGTGCTCACTCAATGCCTGGCTATTTTTTGATTGTAGTTATCATTGTTGTTTGGCAGGCCTGGGACAGGTTCAAACCCACCAGCTCGTCTATGTGGCTGGTGCCCGAATTCGTTGTATATCTTTATAGGTGACCTGTGATGTTTTGATGCAGGCATACACTGTGAATTAATCAAATCGGGAGAAGGAGCTCTGTTTTCTAGGCAGGAGCCCAGTTGATTGTATGCTAAGCACCCCTGTGTTTGGATAGTCCTGTGTGGCCACTCACTTCCAAAAAGACTATGAATGCTGTGAGGTTGCTGGATGGCACTTTGTTTAAAGAGGGCAGAACTGATGGCCTTTACTGCATGCATAGAAGATGTTTTTATTGCACTCTAGTATGTCATTTACCCTAAGCAATCATTAATATAGGTAGGTTCACTATGATCAGTGATCAGTGGAGAATAGATCATCCTGGACTGTCATTATGAGTCCTGCTTTCATACATTTTCTGTTGAACCTGGAGATTTCAGCAGACCTAACTGAGGCCACGTGGTGAGCACAAGGTTTTCACTGGTTCCCAAACTTAAAGGAAGAGGAGTATGTTTAGAATCAATGACAACTTCAGAACTTCTTTGTTTGGTCTCAACCCACATCTAGGGTCCTAACAACCAAATTTGTATTCTGATTCCCTAAAGAAAAAATACATCAAGTTCCTTTTCTTCATGATTGTCGAGTTTTAGGCTAAAAGATTCTCTTCTCTGTCTTCAGAGTTGATAGCAATGCATGTACAAATTCTGAAAATAAAGAGAAGTTGCTAAATTGCTTCTTCTCCTCTATTCATTTTTAGCTGAACCAAAATTATACTATATTTATTTATTGAGTCACTTATGAGTGCCTCCGAGGGGTGCTAGTACTGAGTCATGAAGTAGGGATACAATGGTCTCGTCCTTGTTTAAAAAGAGATTGACTTTCTCACAGCCTGTTCATCAACTCCGATTCCTTTTGACATCTAAATGCAGTGCAGAAAAACATTCAAACCCGACATCGATGGATGCTGTAGCTGTACTTAGAAAGAAATACCTGCAAGAGTGTGTGGAATTCCCCTATTTCTATCTCCTCCTCTGCTCCAAGTTATATTCTGGAAAATACTGTACAGAAAAAGGAGTGTCTAGGAATAACAGTATCTTGCTTTCAGGCTGTGGGATCATTGAGAGAAGAGCATTTAGCTTCCTTCCAGTACCATGATAACATCTGGAATCTTTGGCCAAAGAGAAGGAAACAAAATTGTGTGTATACTGTATGATTATTTCATAAAGTTACCAGTGGATGTGAAGGCATCAGGCTGGGACATCTGTCAACCCATTGATTGCCATGCTGATTCGACTGATTTGGCTCATTCGGTGGGTGTCACCTTCCTACCGAGCCTTGAACTAGGGATAAAATGTTCTTGTCCTTTGTTTAAAAAGAGATTGACTTTCTCACAGCCTGTGTTTATCAACTCTCATTCCTGTTGACATATCTAAATGCAGGAGAAGGACATTCAAACCTCACATCGTTCCACACGAGTCCCTCCCACAGTTGGGTGGTCAGCCAAAGATCACCCATAAAGGAAGGTCATTCCTCAGTCAAGGATATAGAAGTAACTGTGCCTCCCTGCTAGAACCTCCAAACGAGGTATATGTGTAAGTAAATTAATATATTTTATTATGTATGTATAATTTACCTATGTGCAAACACAATAGAAAATTACATATGCATTTTTAAATATGATTAAGGCAACCCTCACTGCCTTACTGTAGCCATGGACTTAAGGAAGTATAAAGAGTGTGTGTGTGTGTGTGTGTGTGTGTGTGTGTGTTGGGGCAAGGATGGAGGCTAGGGGAGGAGAGAGAAACCATGAGAAAGTGGAATGCGGAGCACAGAAACACGGAATTCCTTAGTGTCTGCGATTGCATTGATTGCAGAGCTAGGGCTGATACAGTAATTGTGACCACTAGTGATGGTGTCAGAAAGGAGAAGATGGACAGAGTTGAGGATTAGAAGATGGATCAGAGAAAGATGGTGCCAACAGCATATAAATAGCACATCCTGCTGCTAAGGTAATATATAATGCTAGGTATTTATATATAGTATGTACACACATATACACATAGATGACACATACAAAAATTATGTGCCGAGAGTAAAGAAAAATCTCCTCCACATTCCCAAAGTTTAGGAACTTTTAACTCTGTAGCTGCAGAGTTAAACCACCTGTATTTATAAACTACATATCAGAAGCAATTTAAAAGAGCTATCTATTTGAAATTTGCCGTAAAGAATGAGTACATTTTAAAACTGATGAAATATGGATATCATTTGCAGCCATACCCTGCTGTTGATTACATGATTTTTTTAAAAGCCAATAATTAGTTCAATATTCATCTAAAATATTCTGATGGAGTGAAGAGATAAACAAATCTGCTATTAGAAGATGAAAGGAACATGGATATGTAAAATCATCAAAGAGTGTACTTTAGAGAATTACACAGACGCATGAGGAAAAATTATGTAAATATCATTTTTTTCAGAATGTAAAAAGTTCCAAAAGTGGCATATTATTATATCATAAATATGCATCATTCTAAAAGTAATGCTGAAGGCATTAAGCATTTTTCTTTAGGATAAACACTAATGAGAATAGAAAACATTTTTAAAGTACCTTGATTGCTAAGTGTTCACATCAGCTACAACTATTACAGTAAAAAATAAACATCAATGTTTAGGTAGAAAGTAGTTGAAGTATGTTTTTTCCTCAGAACACATGGCCTAAGTAGATATTTCAAATATAGAAATAGTTTCAAAGGCTCAAAAATAAGACCTACGAAAGTGAACAATATAATCTATTTTCCAGGGTATTTTATAAATGTAAATTCTTTCAGTAGCTCTGTGGTGGCTCTTGTTCTCGTAATTGTGGCCTTATGGTATTAGTCAGAACATAAATAGGGAACAAAGACCCCATAGGGCTTGGGCTCTAGAGTACTGTACACCTACTAATGCTAGGAACTTGAGATACATTTTTTTTTAATTTTTTTGCAGTTTTTGGCTGGGGCCAGGTTTAAACCCGCCACCCCTGGTATATGGGGCCGGCGCCCTACTCCTTTGAGCCACAGGCACTGCCCTTGAGATAAATTTTTATCACAAATAAATAGCTAATATTGAATGCTTATTGTATGAAAAATAAATAGCTTTTACTATATGCCAAGAATTGTGAAAAATAGTTTTCATTCATTTAAAAATTTAATCTTTCTAAAACACTATAACTATGAGAAGTTATAATTATTATCCCCATGTTGCAAAGAAATTAAGACTTAGAGCAATTTTAGTGAATTTGCTCAAAGTTCGGCGACTAGAAAATGGGAAATCAGGATTGGAGCTTAGGAAACGGTACCTTTCACCACTGCTCCATATGGCCAACCATTTTAAGCATACTATAACTCTATGTGATTAATGTCGTCTCAGGAAGTCAGAGAACTGTAAAATAACCTGTCCAAGGTTATTTCGCAGATTAAGTGTCAGGGCAGGATTTAAACCTGAGTGTGACTTCAAAACCATCCTCGACCGAGCTTTGCTGTCTTTCATCTGAGATGTTGCCAAATACTTGTGCCACATACCGGCACCTGCAGTTTATTAGACTGTTGACATCTAGTCAAGGATCTTCATGGGGTGTTAATGCAGTGCAGAGTGGGGGGCGCAGAGAAATACCCCAGCATAATACAGGTGCTCCATGCAGAGTCAGAGTCTGTTAACTTGGTGCCGTGGTGACTCCTCATGGAGTCACACATCTATACCACACAGAGCTGATCTATACCACACAGAGCTGATCACAATATCTCAAAATGAGTCAACGTGAGTGAATAGCCAGAAACATGGGTGATAGCTTAAAAAGTCAAATTAGGTATATTAATAAGAATTAGAAGAATAGGGTGGTGCCTGTGGCTCAAGGAGTCGGGCGCTGGTCCCATATACTGGGGTGGCGGGTTCAGGCCTGGCCCCTGCCAAAACTGCAGGAAAAAAAAAAAAAAAAGAATTAGAAGAATAAAGCTATACTATAAATGTTGGTGGTTCTAAGAATTAAAGAACATTATGACATGCATATAAATGTGCATAATCTATTAATATTATGAAATTAAAACTTCAACTATTGTTTGGAATCAGATCCTTTATTTACTTATTTATTTATTTTTTGAGACAGAATCTCACTCTGTCACCCTAGGTAGAGTGTTATGGCAGCAACCTAGTTCACAGCAACCTCAAACTCTTGGGCTCAAGTGATCCTCTTGCCTCAGCCTCCCAAATGACTGGGACTACAGGTGCTCATCACAATGCCCGACTAATTTTTTTATTTTAATAGAGATGAGGCCTCACTCATGCTCAGACTGGTCTTCCTCAGGTAGGTCATCCACCTGCCTTGGCCTCCCAGAGTGCTACGATTACAGGCATGAACCACTGTGCCTGGCCTAGAATCAGATTTTCAAATTGATAACCCTTATTCGTGGGTAGTAATCAAAAAAAACATTTTTCCTTGGAAGGACTAGTATGAATCCATTGTATGCATTATATTATTGAAAAGGTATTCTTCTGTTTTGATGACAGTTATAAACATCTGCTGAAGAATTTCTTCCAAATGACCTTTTAGGATCTGGATGCTTAAAACGTATGTGGGTGTTTCACAATTGCTTAAAGGTGGGTGAGCTGACAAGGGAAATTAAAACTTTGGAATTACTAGAAACGAACTCCCCCACATGTGTCATTTTTTAGTGAGCACAGAGGCCTTTTGAACTTTGCCAAAACAGGTGCTTCATGCAGAGAAGGCTAAGACCAGATGCTAGAATTATTAAGTAACGATCAGAGAAATTCTAGATAGAAAGTACACTCTAAGCAGAATTAGATGAGGCAAATGACCTTTCAGGGTTCCTAAGGCATTCTTCTGGTGAATTTTCCCACTTATAAATCAATAGCCAGCAAATAAAGCAATAAATTAGAATATGCAAACCACTGGGAAATAAGCTGTAATAGGAATGAGAAGTCAGGTGTGGAGTGTTCTATTCCCTCAGGGCCCATTCTTCAGTAGTGACCTCTCCCGAGAGCCCCCTGGCTGATAAGCTGCTCAGCCCTGAAGTCCTCCCCATTTGGCTGACAGTCAGTGACAGGACACATGGGAGACCTCTCTCACTGTGTCAGCCAGACTCACTCTCCTTTCCCAGATGGGAAGGGAGACTAGGGCTGTAAATGCAGATCCAGTGTGACACAGGGACTTAAGGCATATACTTCTCTTTTTCCCTCCATCCATTGATTTTTTTTTTCAACCTGCAGAAGTGAAAGATATCTGTGAAGAAAAATAAGCATAACTTATTTCATGCCAAGAGATACTATAATTCAACAAAGATTGTTTTTTCTTCACTAAAAAGGGGGTATTAGATGATTTTAGGGCTATCTTTCTTCTGGCAAAAACAATTCTAAGAAAATACTTGCTGCATTATATGACAAAAATAAACAAATGTATAAATAAAACAAGTAAACCTGTCTAAAGGGTACATTCACCCAATATTCTCATCATGCAGCAATTTACCATTTTCTGTAAGTTACAGCAGTATTAAAATTGCTGCTAAGTGAACTATTATTAAGGATACAGTTATAGCTGGAATCTGGGTCCCAGGTGAAGTGTTTTGTTTTTCCTCTCTCCTTATAACTTCATTGCTCTGTCTTTCAAGAAAGTCTGATTTGGTTAACGCTGTTGAATTACTTGTTTGAAAAATTTCATAATGCTAAAACTTTAAGGGGTATCTCCTAGAAGTGATTTAGTTAACTTTGTGAAAATTCACTAAATAATAGAAGAAAGGCTGGTGAATTTCAAGTGAAATTCTTGAAGGATTAATTCGCTATTAAAGCTACTGCCCTATTCATTATCCACATGGAACCATCAGGCAAATCTTCCTTTCAAAGTACATAGTGTAACCATGTAATTTTACTTGGTTGTTGACAGAACTAAAATCTCTGTTTGGTAGGAGAAAAAAGTCTTGCAGCCTAAGCCCCAGGAAGGAATGGTGTAAAACAATGTGTTTTCAGGGAAAACAAAAAGCAAACAACAACAAAAGCAAAAATAACCCACCAAAACCTTGTCTCTAATAAGGCTGATTCTTTGATCCATTATGGGGGAGGGCTCCCCAGGTCAACAGGGGTGAAGATGATTAGGTCTGGAAAAGCTAAAAGGTCAACAACTTTTAGGTACTGAGCTGGGAACTGGGAAACCTGACTTTAATCCTGAATTTGCCAGAAATGTGTCACGTTAGGCATGTTATTACTCCCCTCCGGATTTCAATTCCTTTCTTTGTTAAATGAGGAGGGAAGGACTTATTAGCAGATCTCCACGGAGGTTGCCAGCCTAAAATCCCATGATCTCAGACTGCACTTGAATTGAAAAACCGAAGTCAGAAATATTGTTTAGTGTTGATTGCAAATACATTTTGAATCCTCATGAAAGCACATTTTGGATGATACTGTATATAGTGTATATATGTGGTTTTTTCCCTCTCTACTTATTTCTAAATAATCAACGGGTGTAGAATAGTTTGGGCAGATTCTGTATTTAAAGTTCAAGGTCGCTTTTACTAAATTTCTAGCTAAAAATCTTAAATGGAATCTTATATTTCCAAGGCACTAATACTCATTCAGGATGTGATATTACAGAATATTCCCAAATTTTATCCAAGCAGAGGTCTCATTTGAAATTGGTGAGAGTCTATTTCTTAAACCATTTTCTGCTTTTTGTTTTGAATCAAGCAATTAAAATAATCTGACTCATCTATTCATTCACCTTTTTTTTTTTTTAATTTTTGTTTATTGTTGGGGATTCATAGAGGGTACAAGAAACCGTGTTATACTGATTGCATTTGTTAGGTAACGTTCCTCTTACAATCGTGTTTTGCCCCTAAAAGGTGTGGCACACACCAAGACCCCACCCCCCTCGCCCCTTCCCTCTCTCTGCTCTTCCTTTCCCCACCCCCCTCATTCTTTCTCTCTCTGCTCTCCCCTTCCCTCACCCCCACCGTGTCAATAATTGTCATTAATTGTCCTCATATCAAACTTGAGTACATGGGATTCATGCTTCATTTCACCTTTTCTGCATGCCTACTAAGAGCAGGATCACCGAGTTGGTAACTATGGGGATTAGAGAAATAAATAAAATAGTTCCTGAGAGGCAGGGCAAGATGGTCAAATAGAAACCCTCCCTCGCCACATGGAACACCAAATTTAACAACTATCCACACAAGTAAGCACCTTTAGAAGAACCAAAAATCAGGTGAACAGGGCGGTTCCTGTGGCTCAAAAGTATAGGACACTGGCCCCATATACCAGAGGTGGCAGGTTCAAACCTGACTCCGGCCAAAAACAAACAAACAAACCCCCCAAATCAGGTGAACCATTGTACCACCTGCCTTTAACATTATATCAAGAAAAGAGGCACTGAGAAGGGCAGATGATCTTACCTTGCCTACACCACGCCTCCCCGAGCCCCCTTAAGGCCACAGAAGCACATTAAGTGGAATTGCTCTAATTAAAAAATATTATGGAACAAAAGATCCTGTTCCAGGTTACTCTATTCCAGCAACAGAACATGGTACCATAACAGCTTGGGTAAAAGACCATGGAAAAGAGTACATGGGATTCATGCTTTTGACCATACAGTAACACAGTTTTCTTTTCTTTTTTTTTTTTTTTAAGACAGAGCCTCAACTGGTGCTCTGGGTAGAGTGCCGTGGCCTTACAGCTCACAGCAGCTTCCAACTCCTAGGCTTAAGCGATTCTCTTGCCTCAGCCTCCCAAGTAGCTGGGACCACAGGCCCCCGCCACAATGCCCAGCTATGTTTTGGTTGTAATTATCATTGTTGTTTGGCAGGCCCAGGCTGGATTCAAACCCGCCAGCTCTGGTGTATGTGGCTGGTGCCTTAGCCGCTTGAGCCACAGGTGCAAAGCCAGTAACACAGTTTTCATCAGTGCCCATATCTCTGGTCAGGGATAGCTATGACGTTTATAATGCCTATGAGAAAATATGGGGTGAAGATCTAAGATATTTAATAGTATCAGGAAGTACAGAGGCACCACTAATAATCAGACCTGATTCTGGAAACCCTCTTGACACAGTATTAAAAGTTTTGGATATTTTAGGTAAGAAGTTTCCTATTACTGAAAACTCAAGGGGCTACAAGTTGCTGCTACCTTATCTTAGAGTTATTCAAGGAGATGGAGTAGATACTAATACCTTACAAGAGATAGTAGAAGGCATGAAGCAGAAAAAGTAGAGCATTGAAAATGTTTCTTTCTGTACTGGTGGAACTTTCTTGCAGAATTTAATGAGATCTCTTGAATTGTTCCTTTAAGTGTAGTTATGTTCTAACCAATGCCTTGGGATTGATGCCTTCAAGGGCCCAGTCGCTGATCCCAACAAAAGGTCCAAAAAGGGCTGATTGCCTTTATATAGGATGCCAGCAGGGAATTTTGTTATACCTGAGGAAGGAAAAGGTGACCTTGAAGCATATGGTCATGACCTTCTCCACACAGTCTTTAAGAGTGGGAAGGTGACAAAGACCTACTCATTTGATGAAATGAGAAAAAACGCACAGCTGAGCAGCGAACTGGATGCAGTACTGCATTAGGCTGTGTGACTGGGAGTGTAGCGTGTACCGTGTGTATGTGTGTGTACACGCACGGATACACTGTGTGTGTGAGTGGGACATGATGTTTATGGTACAGATCTGTGGGGTTGCTTTATGTTTTATGATATGTCACAGCCAAATTATTTGTTGGTTTATGGACATACCGCCCTTTCATTTTTTTCTTTATTTTCCAGTGTTTAGGTGATCTCAACTTAGGAAACACACTTAACCATGTAAAAGATTAATGCTACAGTAAGCTTTTTAGGGCCCTTGGCCAATAGATAGTAATTCAAACTGGTATTGATCTTTTCACAAATAACAGAACTGAAAAACTTTTATATATTACTGATCGTCACATAAAACTGATTTGCATAAAATTATCATGATAGTTTTATGTTTATATTTAACTTGTATTTTTGTACGAACAAGATTGTGTAAACTATATGTAAAGTTTCATTGATTTAACCATCTTTCCAACTTTTTATGATTTTTATGAGCACAGACTTTCAAAAAAATACTTAAAAATAGGGAGGGAAGGGGGGAGGATGGGGGAGGGAGGGCAATTAGTGGGATCACACCTTAGTGGGTGCATCTTAGCAGAGTACTGGTGAAACTTATTAAATGTAGAGTATCAATGTCTTTATATAGTGATCAAGAAAATGCCATGAAGGGTATCTGTAACAGTACAATCAAAATATTTCTGATTGTATATGAAGCACATTTTGCCCTATGATTGCACCAATGTACACAATTATGATTTAATAAAATTATTTTAAAAAATACTTAAAAATAAATCACATTGCCTTTTGTCCATTAATCAGGAAATGAAACATGGCCTTAACAACAACAACAAAAAAATTCAGGAAAATATCATCTTGCCACACAGACTAACTAAGATATCAGTGACTGATTCTGGGGTGATGGGGATATGCGACCTTTCCAAGAAAACATTTAAAATTGCTATCCTGAAGAAACTCAGCGAACTTCACAACAAAACAGAGAAGAAATTAAGAAGGCTATCAAATATATTAAACAAAGAGATTGAAATAATAAAACAATCAGGCAGAAATTCTGAAACTCCCAAAGGTCACAGATAGAGAAAAAGTCCTAAGGGAAGCAAGAAAAAAGAAAAAAAATCACATACAAAGGATCTTCAATACATCTGGCAACAGATGTCTCAATGGAAACTTTATAGGCAAAGAGAGAGTGGCACACTGTATTTAAAGTGCTAAAGGAAAAATGCTGAACCCTAGAATATTATATCCTGGAAAAATATCCTTCAAGCATGAAGGAGAAATAGACTTTCCCAGGCAAACAAAAGCTGAGGGATTTCACACCAGACCTGTCCTACAAGAAATGCTAAATGGACTTCTTCAATCTGAAAGAAGATGATGTTAATGAATGGTAAGAAATCATCTGATAGTATCCAATTCACTGGTGACAGTAAGGACACAAATATACAACACTCCATTGTTGTGACTGTAGTGTAAACTACTTTTCTCTTGAGTAGGAAGACTAAAAGACAAACTTATCAAAAATAACTACAACTTTTTGAGAGATAGCTAGTAGAAAAGATATGGATGAGAACCACAGAAAGTTAAAAAGCAGTGGGGAAGATGGAGTTCACGGGTAGAATTTGTGTTAGATTTCTTTTTGCTTGTTTATTTGCTTATAAGCAGAGTTATCATATGTTTATATGGTTATATAATGTTTTGTGCAAGCCTTATGGTAACCTCAGAACAAAAGGACTTTCAACAGATATACAAAAAATAAAAAGCAAGAAATTAAACACACTACCAGAAAAAAATCCCTTTTAACAAAGAAAGACAGGAACGAAGTAAAAAAGAATGAGAGGACCACAAAACAATTAGAAAACTAATCAAATAATAACATGGCTAACATGGCCGTAGCAAGTCTTTACCTATCGATAATAACGTTGAGTATGAATGGACCAAACTCACCAATTCAAAGACATAGAGTGGCCGAATGGATTAAAACAAACAAACAAAAATCAAGGACCAACTATATGTTGTCTGTGAGAAATTCACCTATAAATATACACATAGGCTGAAAACAAAAGGAAAGAAAAAGATATTCCATGCAAATGGAAACCACAGAACAAGAGTAGATTGTTCACTTATCTAACTATATTTTTGCACGCAGTAGCCACTCCCATTATATTCTTCTCTGTTACCTTTCCCAGGTTCTGTTAATCATCATTTTATTCTCTGTTTCCATGAGATAAATTGATTTCAATATTTATCTCCCACATATGACTGAGATTTGTCTTTCTGTGCTTGGCTTATTTCACTTACCATAATGTTCTTCTCTTACATCCATGTTACGGCAAATGGCAGGATTTCATTGTTTTTTTGTGGTTATATAATATTTCACTGCGTAGGGGCACCATAATTTCTCTATTAATTCATCTGTTCATGGACACAGGTTGATGTCAAATCCTGGTTATGGTGAATAGTTCTGCAATAAACATGAGAGTGCAGTTATCTTTTCAATATAGTGATTTCCCCTCCTTTGGATATATACCCAACATCATTGGTCCCAGTAGGATTGTGGGGTCATATGGTATTTCTGTTTTTAGTTTTGTTGAGGAATCTGCATATTATTCTCCATAGTGACTGCACTAATTTACATACCTACCAACTGTGTACAAAGGGTTCTTTTTTCTCCACATCCTTACCAGCATGTGTTATTGCCTTTTCCATAAAACCCATTTTAACTGGGGTGAGATGATATTGCATTGTTGTTTTAATTTGCATTTCTCTGATGACTAATGATGTTGAACACTTTTTCATATACTTCCTGGCCATTTGTAGAACTTCCTTTGAGATATATCTATTGAGATCCTTTGCCTGTTTTGTAATTGGATTATTTGGTAATTTCCTATTGAGTTGTTGGAGCTCCTTATGTATTCTAGTTATTAATCCCTCATTAGATGGGTAGTTTGTAAGTATTTTCTCCTATTGTGTGAGTTATCTCTTCCCTTTGTTGATTGTTTTCTTTGCTGCACAGAAGATTTTTAGCTTAATGTGATCCCATTTATCTAAGTTTGCTTTAGTTGCCTATGCTTTGGGGAAATTACTCAAGAAGTCCTTGCTTAGACTTATGTCCTGAAGAATTTCCCCAATGTTTTCTTTTAGTAGTTTCATAGTTTCATGTCTTATATTTAAGTCTTTAATCTATTTTTATTTGATTTGTGTATATGGTGAGAGATAAGGGTCTAGTTTCATTCTTCTGGATATGGATATCCGGTTTTCTCAGCACCAGAAAGAGACTATTCTTTCCCCATTGTATGTTCTTGGCAATTTTGTTGAAGATAAATTCACTGCAGATGGTTTATTTGTGGGTCCTCTATTCTGTTCCATTGGTCCTTGGGTCTGTTTTTATGCCAGTAGCATGTTGTTTTGGTTACTATAGCTCTGTAGTATAATTTGAAGTCAGGTAATGTGATTCCTTAAATTTTATTCTTTTTTTCTCAGAATGACTGTGACTCAGTGGTTCTAAACTTAGGTCGTGACCCAGAGGAACTGTATTAAAGGATCAGAGCATTAGGAAGGTTGAGAACCACTGCTTTGGCTGTTCTGGATCTTTAGTCTTTCAATATACATTTTAGGATTTTTTTTCTATTTCTTGGTATTTTGATGGGAATTGCATTGAATCTTTAGATTGCTTTGGATAGTATGAACATTTTTAACAATACAGATTTTTCCAATCCATAAATGTGTAATATGTTTCCATTTTTTGTATCCTCTTCAATTTTCCATGGGTATTTTATAGTTTGTAATATACAGAATTTTCATTTCTTGGGTTGAATTTCTTCCTAAGTATTTTATTTTATTTGTAGCTATTGTAAATGGGATGACTTTCTTGGTTTCTTTTTCAGATTGTTTACTGTTGGCATATAAAAATGCTATTGATAAATGTGTGCGTTGATCTCGTATCCTGAAACTTTACTGAATTTCTTTATTATTTCTAATAGTTTTTTGCTGAGTCTTTAGGTTTCTCTAAATATAAGATCATGTCATCTGCAAATAATGATGATTTGACTTCTTCTTTTCCAATTTGTATGCCCTTTATTTCTTTCTTGTGTCTGATTGCTCTAGCTAGAATTTCCAGTACTATGTTGAATAACAATGGTGAAAGTGGTTTGCCCACTTTTTAATGGGGTTGTCTTGTTGTTGTTAAGTTATTTGAGTTCCTTTTAAATTCTGGATATCAGTCTCCTATTTGATTCATAACAAGATTCTTTCTGAGTCAAATTTCAGTGTCCTCATCTGAAAAAGAGGACTGACTTACTCAAACAGAGTGTTATGAATATTAACGTAACCCTCATAAAGTCCCTAAGATAATGCCTGGCTACCAGCAAATGTCAATAAATGGTTCTATTAGCTACTAATATGAAGATTATTTTTTTCCCCTTGGGAACTTAATCATTTCTCTTGTAGTTTAAATCCACTTTTCTATGTTTGTCTTTGATGGAAATAGAAAACAGTGTCACTAATCAGTAAAATTATGTGATTTGGTAAAACAATTGAAGCTTCACTGCCTCAGTTTTGCTCACAGGATGGAAGCTGAGGATGGAAGGCCTCAGCTACTGTGACCTCTAATTCCTAATTTTAGGGAAGAACTTGTCTTTAATTACTCTTCCCAGGTAAACCTGGGGCTCAGGAGCACAGCATTATAAAGGAGTCCTAAACAGGGTGCTCAAAGCCTGAAGAACACCCACTTACCCAGTATTTCTGTTTCTTCTTTGAATTTCCATAAAATTTTATTTGAACCCCAGTTATGGGACTCAGTTTAAGATTGTAGTGGATTGTGTATGGCATGACTTGGCGTCCTACATACATGGAATTTATTATCTGTATTTTGCATTTTAAATATTTGTAGCCCTGAATACAAAAATGGTCCTTCCTACCAATTCATGATCTATAACCTCAGCTTCAGCCTCAGAACTTATGCTATTAGCTCCATTTTTGGCTTTAGTCCTCCTTATAGGTGTGAAATTCTGAGAAAGTCCAGTGCTGTACATCTTTTCCACAGCGGTTTTCCCTGCAGAGCATGACTTCTTCCTGAAATGCTGAGAGACTTAAAAAAAAAAATCTGATCATTGTGGTAAAGTGATCAGGAGAATGGCTCAAACTGGATGTCCAATTTACCAAGGAACTTTCAGAGGTCAGTGGTTGAAGAACAAATTAAAAAATGCCTCTTGTTGATGGTCATTCAGCTCTTGTGATATAGATAGCACTCTTTTTTCTTTTTTTACCAAGGGTACTTTCTTTTGGGGAAGCATGGTGATTAAGGGCACAGATAGACCTGGGTTCAAGTGGCCTTGGGCAAGTTGCCTTATCTGATCCTCAGCTCCCTCACCTGAAATAGAGTATAATGATTCTGGGGTATTGTGAAAATATGTTGTGCTTAATGCATTGAAAGTATTCAATAAAAGTTATCATTATCTAGGGGCAGTGCCTGTGGCTCAAAGGAGTAGGGTGTTGGCCCCATATGCTGGAGATGGCGGGTTCAAACCCAGCCCTGGCCAGAAACTGCAAAAAAAAAAAAAAAAAGTTATCATTATCTTTTTAAGTTTATTTCTTAACAAATAGATGATTATCATTATGTAACTTTGTGTATGTGTCATGTTATTGGCTATTGTGAGATTATTAATATAAAGGTTTTATTTCTATTAGGAGTTTACAATCTTCTCAAAATTTAATACAGATGTGAGTCATTCCTCTACATACAAGGAAGGAGAATGGTTTTCTTATTGAGCTCACTCATTCATCATACTATCAAGAAATTCAGAAGTGATATATGCCACAATTTTTTCCATCAGACAGAAATATAGTCTATAATTACAGATATGTAGGAACAGCTATTTTATAAACTTCATGTAAATTTTATACTAGGGCTCTAAAATATTTTTTTATCAGATTCATTAGTGATTGTAAAATATTGTTACACTCACATTCCTTTTGAAGGGTCTTCTATATAGGGATCAACAATTGTTTTAATGAAGGGAAATCGAAATCTAAGGAATGTAATTTACAAAGGAAAGTTTGGTGATTTCTAGGTGGCAAAATATATGGGCATATCATAGCATTGTTCTTTTTTTTTTTTTCTGAAGAAAAACGTAACAGCAATAGCTAGGAGTGGGAAAAGTTGATTTTGATAATCCAAATAAATGGCGATAAGAGATCAGCCGGTGGTGAAGAAAAGTAGAAAATTCGTGATGTTAGTTTGTTAGAAAAGGTGTGCGTGGATGAGTTTTCCAACCACCATTTCTGCCAAATAGCTCTTAGGATTTTCACAGCTCTGGGCTTTCTACTTTAGTGGAGGGAGAAATATTTCTTATGTCAACTACAACTGCTTATCATTTTGAAGTTTAAAAATGAAGATAAATGATTCCTAATTATTTTTCCTAATATAATTCCTAATTACAATTTTTCTGTAAACCAAAAAGTAACTTGAGCTGTGATTATACCTTTGGTTTTATTGATTTCCTTTTTCCTTATTAGGAACGTAGGGAAGCATTGTTGCAATTAGGGTAATAATCAACCTTTAATTGTTATACTAATATTGCCCATTTATTTTCACACTATAAACCGTATAGAAATCCTAACTTCAAACATCTCAAAAATGAATTCTTTGTGAGTTTCATACACCTACTGTAGGGAAATTACCATTCACTCCTTCAAAATATCCACATTTTCCTTATGTCCGTGAACTCACATGTCTTCTAAATTAGTATCAAAACTTTTCAGTTAAAAATTGTAGATTGGTTTTGACTCATGCTTTAAAACAATTATGTCACTCAGCACTTTCTCATTCAAACACCGTACTAAGAGGAAACCCATATGTTTTGTATCTTTCCCAAAATTTTCTTTGAGTTAGGACAGCTTTAGCTTATCTAGTGTTACTGCAAAGATTAATGAGATGATTTCATTTTTTCTTTGTTTTATAAAAGCTCACTGTCTCAAAATCGTGTGCTTTTTAAAAAACTATAGGTGTATGATAAAAATAATATTACTAAATGCTTTAGCAATACCAGATGTTGGTGAGCATGTGAAATAATTGTAACTTTCATCCACTGCTGGGGTGAATGCCATTTCAGGAAACCATTTCTGATCCTCTACTAACACAACATATGTGTGCCAAGGACACAACATGATAGGGAGAATAAGTGCTTATACTTAACATTCACTAAAAACAGTGCACTGAGTTCATAAGAGCACTCATTGTAAGCCAGAAAATGCAAATTACTCAAATGCCTATCAGTATTAGAATGGTTAAATGAATCAAAACCACACAGCAATTTAATATGACCCAGCAATGATGTGACACAAACTATTGCTACACACAGCAATATAGAAGGAGCTCAGAAACATGATGCTGAGCAAAAGAAGGACTTTCTGATGACTCTGTTTACCTCAAATTCAGAAACCAGCAAATGAAACCTGGATAGTGATTGCTTTGGGGGTGCTAATAACTAGTAGAGGGCACAGAGAGCAGTTCTGGGATCCTCGAGATGTTCTCTTTTCTAATTTGGGTGCCAGACACATGAGCTGTTCACTTTGGGGAAAATCGTCCAGCTGCACACATATTCGTGTACTTCCCTGTGCATGTGTTATGCTTCAGTAAAAAGCTTAAAAATATTTCAGCGTTGGCTCAGTGACCGTAGCACAGTGCTTACGGTGTCAGCTGCATACACTGAGACTGGCGGGTTCGAACCCAGCCCAGGCCAGCTAAAACAACAATGACAACTGCAGCAAAAAATAGTCGGGTATTGTGGCGGGCGCCTGTAGTCCCAGCTACTTGGGAGGCTGAGGCAAGAGAATCATTTAAGCCCAAGAGTTGGAGGTTGCTGTGAGCTAGGACGTCACAGTACTCTACCATAGTGAGACTCTGTTTCAAAAAAAAAAACCAATTCTCCCAGCTGCTCAGGAGGCTGAGGCAAGAGAATCGCCTCAGGAGTTGGAGGTTGCTGTGGGTTGTGATGCCACAGCACTCTACTGAAGGCAACAGGGTGACTCTGTCTCTAAAAAAAAATTCCAGTGTCAAAGTTAATATATTGAACAGATGCCATCCAAATAATGCTACCTAATTGATATGCAAATTGGTCATATCTTTTTTCAGAAACATCTTAATTGATTCAGCACATTTATGACTCAAGTGTAGTGAACTTTTTCTTTTACACTGAAATCATGCTGGACATGTGGAAATCTTATTTCCTTTAATGGACCGTGAATGACTTTCTTCTCTCTATGTATCTGAGACATAACTTCCTGAGGTCAAGGAACATGGGTTTTATAACTTCTGTTTACCAGCAATACTGAAAGGTCATGAATAGTATTTGCTCAGTCTTAGCAGAGGTAGTGGCGATGCTCGCTATGTGCCTTCTAACTCAGCTTTGCTATAATTAGATTAAATGAAATCGTGTATGTAAAAAGGACATTGTAAATTTAGTGCAATACACATATTTGATCTGATGTATTTCATTACTTAAAAATATTTTTCAGTAACATATACAGTAGAACCTCCATAGTTGACCACCTTATACATTGACTACATCCATAAGTTAACCTAATTTTCACAGACCAGACATGTACAGTATAGGAGGCCTAGTTCCTTATATTGACTGCCTCTGTATGTTTCCCAGTTTGATACAATCCCTTGGGAGGTCAACTTAAAGAGGTTCCACTGTATAATTACAGAGGTTCTACTGTATAACATTAAGGAATTGATTTTAAAAAAGTAAGTTAAATTTCCTTCCAATGAAAAGATGAGTTGTAAGATAAATTTCTAGACAGTATGTGCTCATCCACATACATGTAGTGAAGATGTTTAAACATATAAAATAAGCATAAACAGGCCAGGTGTGGTGGCTCCTCTTGCAATCCTAGCACTCTGGGAAGCCAAAGAGGTGGGTGCTTGAGCTTAGGAGTTCAAGACCAACCTATGCAAGTGTAAGAGCCCCATCTCTACTAAAAATAGAAAAACTATCTGGGCATGGTGGTGCATGCCTGTAGTCCCAGGTACTAGGGAGGCTGAGGCAAAAGGATCTCTTGAACCTAGGAGTTCAAGGTTTCTGTGAGCTACAATGATATCATAGAACTCTACCCACAGTGACAGAGTAAGACTCTATCTCAATAAATAAATAAATAAGCATAAATGTCTGAGTGCAGTGACTCTTGTCTGTAATTCCAGCACTTTGAAAGGCAAAGATAGGAGGATTACTTGAGGCCAAGAGTTTGAGACCAGCCTGGGCAATCTAGCAAGATCCCATCTCTACAAAAAAATAAAATAAAATGAGCATAAAAAAGGAGGAAACACACAGTTTTAATAAGGAAAACTTGCTTACTTTTTATGTGTCTTAACTTGCTTGTATGTAAAATGAAAATTTGCACTATTGATATCTACATATAACCTTTTTCAAGCAACTATTATCTGTTTCCCAGGATGTTATCTTGCATGTACATAATTCACAATTTCACCATGGCATGAAGGAGAGTGTACCACAGTCTAATGAAGAAGTTCCTTGTGCACTGGACATGGTTCCATCACTAGCTAAATGGTTTTGGAAAACAAGTCAGAATGATAGAAAATCAGAGATAAAAAAGACCAAGGTCAGGCATGGTGGCTCGCACTTATAATCCTAGCACCCTGGGAAGCTGACGATGGAGGATTGCTTCAGGCTTCAGGCCAGTTTGAGATCAGCCTGAGCAAGAGCAAGGATGTCTCTACAAAAAGTAGAAAAAGCAGCTGAGCACAACTATAGTCTCAGCTACCTGGGAGGATCACTTGAGCTGAGGAGTTCAGGGTTGCAGTGAGCTATGATGAGGACACTACACGCTAGCCTGGGAGACAGACCATGTCTCAAAGAACAAAACAAAACAAAAAACCTCTTAGTCTTCACCTACTATTTAGCAAGTGAGGATGCTAATACTGAGAAGCAGGTCTGTCTTAGGCAGGTCATGCCTAATCATAAAATGTTTCTTAATTGTGGATCCAGAGCGAGCACTCAGGTCTCTAACCACTTGTATACCATTATTAAACTGTGCCCGAAGAAAGCAATTTTTTTGTTTCATAATTTGATAAAAGTAGATGTTAAATCAATCTCAAAGCTTTAAAACTTACATATGGCTTTATTTTAAAAAAACTACTCAAACATTCTGTCTTCACACTTCATTTTCACTTGACTTTAAACAGTTAAACATACAACCATCTAGGCTTTTTCTGCTCTTCATTAAAGCACAGCCTTCTCGGTATTAGAATTTAATTGTAGAATTGCACAGTCACACATACACATGTATGTGTACCTATATATTTGTTGAGAAGTAGTTCATTTCATTGCTTGTAGTCAGGGCTTCCTGTAATTTTGAACTATGGTCCATTCTAGCATTGAAGCTCACTGCAGAGTTAAGGATCATGGGAGGATGAACAGTCCAGGAAATAATAAATTTTTTCTTCTAGATCTCAAACTTTCTTTCTTTCTTTTTTTTTTTTTTGAGACAGAGTCTGACTATATCACCTTCAGTAGAGTGCCATCGTGTCACAGTTCATAGCAACCTCAAACTCTTGGGCTTCAGTGATTCTCCTGCCTCAGTCTCCCAAGTAGCTGGGACTACAGGTGCCTGCCATGACGCCCAGCTATTTTTTGGTTGTAGTTGTCATTGTTGATCAGCAGGCCTGGGCTGGATTCGAACCCGCCAGCTCCTGTGTATGTGGCTGCTGCCCTAGCCACTGAGCTTCAGGCGCTGAGCCCAGATCTCAAACTTTGTTATTTATATAAGCTGATTTTTCTTAAGCATAGAAAGGCAAGTCCTGATCTATTTCATCGCATAGGATGGGCTGTTCTTCTTTTACTGCTTTGAAGTTGTAAGAAGCTTGGCTGCTTACAGCTGAGGAAAGAAAACATAACTTTTCTTTTTGGAATAGGAAATTAAATAATATGAGAATGGTTAAAACTTAAAAGTCTCATCTAGGCCCTTAATATACAGTTCTTATCTATGCTATACATGATTTTGTGGTGTCTAAATAAGTTGAAGGCTCAGAAATAGTGAAAAGAACAATGAGAATTGGGTTCGTGGTGGTGCTGGCCACTTATCATGGGATTTTAGACAGATTGCTTGGTCATTTCTTCCTAGGTTTCTTGTGACTATTAAGCGAGGTTATATTTGTGAAAGTCTTTGGAAAATACAGGGCATGACACAATTTTAAGATTTTAGTTTTGTTATTAACTCAATACATGTGCCTATCAAAAGGTTGGTGCCTTTTCACATTGCTGTAAAATCCTCTTTCTATGATGAACCTTACTCCTTTACTTCTAAATTTCTTTAAGACTTTTTTGCAAGAGCATTATCTTGGCTGGCCCAACTTTAATACTGATACTGAGTAGGAGAAAAGAATGGATCCTTAGTATACTACGAAAAAAAAGAGTCAAAATGGGGAAATCACTGCAAAGTTTTAAGAGATCTCATCAAAAAATCCTTGAGCGAGAAGACTCAATTCCTGAGTCACTGATCCACCCACAGGTATATTGTGATGCTGTCATGAAAATACCATCGATTTTGTCACTGATAATTTCATGAACCAAAGAATGTAGAGAAAGTCCCTTGTGAAAGGTATTATTGCTATCGATTGCTAAGTTTAAGGAAAGGGGTATGCTAGTCTAAAAGGAATATTTGTATTGTTTAATAGACCACACAGTAGTGTACTTTGTACATAAAAAACTACAAAAGGAATTGTCAATAGTCCAAGCACAGCTATTCCAGAGATGACTAATTCAAAGAAGCTCTATAAATATCACAATAATTTCTTCTACTGATACTAAGATGTCATATTTATAAGCCATTCATGCATTTATTCAAGTAAGACTGAGGGCATTGACAAGGCATTGTAAAAGATGCCAAGGCTTTGTGTAGGGATGAATTATGTATTATTCATTCCATAACATTAATTCGTATCCTTCTTACCTCTATTTTCTCCATCTTATCCCTGACTTCCTTTTTTGTTTGATTTAATTTAGAAGTTTGTCTACATTCTGGGGAGAAATCTGTTTTAAAGTGCAAAATGTCCAATGATGGGAGAAAAAAGAGCATGTCGGAAAAGGTCTTACTAGAGAGATGGAATGAAACTAAGATAGTAGAAACTACAAGAAAGATGTTATGATACTTACCTTTAGTAATTTATTAAAATATCCTATATTTAAGACAATACTGTAGGGCGGCACCTGTGGCTCAGCAAGTAGGGCGCCGGCCCCATATACTGAGGGTTGCGGGTTCAAGCCCGGCCCCAGCCAAACTGCATCAAAAATTAGCCAGGTGCTGTGGCGGGCACCTGTGGTCCCAGCTACTTGGGAGGCTGAGGCAAGAGAATCGCGTAAGCCCAGGAGTTGGAGGTTGCTGTGAGCTGTGACTCCGCGGGCGATAGAGTGATACTCTGTCTATACCAAAAAAAAAAA
>CAUYON010074219.1:0-40144 GCA_963573935.1 Arctocebus calabarensis | reverse complement strand
AAATAAAGAATACATCTGCACCTATATGTTTATCATAGTATAATTCACAATTTCAAAGATGCGGGGGCAAACCTATGTGCTCACCAATGGATGTGACATGTACTGCATCTTTTCCTTTTCCCTTCCTTCCTTCCTTCCTTCATTCCTTCTCTCTCTCTCTCTCTCTCTCTCACCATGGAATACTACACTGCCATCAAAAAGAATGAAAAATGTCTTTTGCAGCAACTTGGGTTAAAGTTGAGGCCATTGTTCTGAGTGAATTAATCCAGAAACATAAAATCAAATACTTAGTACCTCATGCTCTCACTTATAAGAAGGAGCTAAGTGACTTAATGGAAATTGCAGACTCAGAAGGTGGAGATTGGCAGAAGGGTGTTAGGTGAAAAATTACCTATTGAGTGTAATTTACATCATTCAGGTGACAGGTATATTAAAAGCTTATACTTCCCCACTATGTACTTCATCTATATAACAAAAAAAGTGTGCCCCCTAATTAAATCTAAATTTTTAGAAAAGAGAAATCTAAGTATATTTCACTGCATCTTAAGATTTATAAATTGATAGTCCCTTACTTTTTAAAAATTCAACAAATATTTCTTGAGTTTCTGACTTTCCAAATGCTATACCAGGACCCAGAATACAGCGATGGACCGACAGGACAGACATAATCCCCGCCCCCAAGGAGGTTAGCATTGGACGGGAACAATAAACATGTATACACAGACAAAAATGAAGTCTAAAAACAAAAGGTAAAAAAGTGAAGTCTAAGTAAAGGGACTTCTCAGTAATGTAAAGGATCTTCCACATAGTAGCATTTAAATTGAAAGATGAAGTTGACAAAACTCAGAATACTCCAGGATGGGTAAATAGCATGCATAAAAGCCCTGGGGTTGAAAAAAGCCTGGGCATTTGAGGAAGAGGACGTCAGTAAAGAGAATGGTACCAGATGAGCTTGGTAAAGTGGACAGGAGTTTCTGGCCATGGAAAGGCTTTTGGATTACATTCAAAGTATATGGGAATCCAGAAAGGGTTTGAAGCAGGGAAGTGACATGATCCAACTTTCATTGCAGGAAAAACTCTCCAGCACTGTGTAGAGAATGAATCTGGTGAGGATTCAGTAATGGATGGGAAAATGTCAGAAAGCTATTGAGGGGTTTAGACCAGGGTGAGCTGAGCTAGGCTAGTGGCAGATGCAGAGAGAAATGGCTGAACTTGAGATGTGTTTGGGATTAAGGCTGATTTCCCTTGATGGTTTGGAAGTGGGACATGGAGATAAGGAACACAGAAGAATCAACCTGGCACTTGGATTCCTGGCTTACGTATTTTGATGGGTGCTAATTATTGAGTCTGGGAAGAGTGTGATAGTTATGATTGGAAATCAGGACTTTAATTCGAATGTATTAGTTATCGATATCTGTTCACTATCTAGGGAATATTGAATAGGCAGCTGATTACAGGGTCTAAAGTTTAGAGAAGGATTAGGTAGAAGTAAATTTTAGATTCATCACTTTACAAGTGTTATTTAAAGGCAAGAAAATGGTGAGATCACCTGCAGAAACCCTATAAAGAGAGCGGAGAGGAGGGCTCACGGATCCCAATATGAAGAAATCCAATTGAAAAAAGATCTGAGAAGATGTTTTCAACGGAAATCTAGAGTATCCAGAGACAGGTCAATAAGAATGAAGGAATGGCCAACTTTTGGAAAACCACTAAGAACCACGTTGGAAGAGAAGATGGAAGGATTCTTCTCTCAAGATCTTGCTGAAACGGGCGAGAGACATTTCACTGGGAGGTAGAGTGTCAGCTCTTCAATAACTAGAACATTTAGTCAACTAACTGTAAAACATTTTCTGCAAACACTTTGGTTAAATGAGATTTGAGTTAAGTGCTATCATCCTGTAAGTGGCTCAGGAAATAATCAGGAAATATCAAGATTGAATCCCTATCCTGTGGCTTTATAGCTCTCTGGTTCCCTGTTCCTGTAACAGGGACTGAAGCCTCACTGAACTTAAACTTTTAGGATGCACTGGCATCTCCTCAATGTCTTTGCAGCATTTGTTCAATGTCTTTTACAGCAACTTGGGTTAAAGTTATCAGAGGAGACAAGTATAACTAAATGTTACCTAATTATTGTTTATTAATATGTAGAGCAAGCAATTATAATCCCAGATACCTTTTGAATACTTATTCTGTTCAAGGTCCTGTACTTTCCTTGCATTAAATGTTTTATTCCTAGTATTATTTCAAGTTTGACTAAGAATAAATTGAGGCTCAGAGAAGTTACATAACTTGTTCATAAGTAGCAGAATCCAGACCCAAAGTCACGATTTTAATGACTATGCCAAAATACCAATTTATCAACTAATAGAAATCACTCTGGTTAAAAACACAGTCACAGGTTTCTCTAAAACTGAGATCAATTATTGTGAGCTCACTTCTTAATTTCTTCAACTGATTTCTTTAATAGTTGCCACCTGATTTGAAATACTAGCTAGAGCATCTCTCTCACCTCTGATCCTTCATGAGAGAAACCCACTTGTAATTCTCTTTGGAAATGCTCTAAACTTTCTGTTTGTTCTTCTTAAATAAAATTTCTCTATGTTACCCTGGAAAAAAAAATTAAGAAAGAAATAATAGCTAGAATAAGTTTGCAAAGTCATATGAGGATTGGGACTATATCTAGATGAGAAAATTTAGAAGAAATAGGCATAAAGCTAGCTCTTTGGTATTTAGAACCACAAATAGTTTTAATATTGCAGTTGTTGCTTCTTTTAACTATTTATCCAGAAGGATTTGAAATCTTGAATTATTTTAAAATGCTGATATTAGGGTATTTGGCTGCTCACAGAATACCAATGAAGGTGGTGGCCTTAATTTTTTGCTGGAGAGTCTATTGATAGCACTTAGACATTGGCATGACAAATTCTTTTATATTAGACTCTTAATTAATCTTTGAATGATTATGTGTCATAACACTTATTTACATATTTTAGATTTTTAGAATAGCTATTTTAATAATGCCACAATTGTAAAATATGCTGAGGGAGCCATGATATTTTTACTTGTAATATTTTTTCATGTTGGTTATTTCACTGAAAAAAAAATAATTTAAATGGGGTGGTGCCTGTGGCTCAGTGGGTAGGGCACTGATCCCATACAGCAAGGGTGGTGGGTTCGAACCCAGCCCCGTCCAAACTGCAACAACAACAACAAAATAGCCAGGCGTTGTGGCAGACGCCTGTAGTCCCAGCTACTCGGGAGGCTGAGGCAAGAGAATTGCCTAAGCCCAGGAGTTGGTGGTTGTTGTGAGCTGTGATGCCATGGCACTCTACTGAGGGCGATAAAGTGAGACTCTGTCTTTAAAAACAAAAGCAAAATTTAAATGATGTTTAAGTTTTCCATTACAGGGATTTTATTTACTAAATCTTTTAATAACTAATCTTTTAATAATCTGTTTTCTGTTATGTATAGTAGAAGTGTACATACAGAAAAACAGATTATTATGGGAGATAATGTGCTCATATTAAATATGATGTCAATGGCAGGCTCAGGAGAGGTGGGCATTGAATATATCCATTTTCCTTTTTAAATAGAAGAAAAAAGTAATTTTCACATAGGCAGTAATTACTCTAGTAGCAGTGATTACATCCAACGATGACATAGTTACATTTATAGAAAACATAATGACATCAAGCTAAATTTTGTAAAATTAATATTCATGAGAGAAAGCATAATTATGAATAACAAAATGTATTTTGAAAATATGAATCATGTTATGTATTTTAAAAATACAAATCACTGTATATTGTACAATATAAAAAGCAAATGCAGCAAAAATAGATAAAATGGACTATATACAAATAAAGAACTTTAGTGAATCAAAGAACACAGTGTAAAAAGGTAACCCATGGAATGGGTGAAAATATTTGCAAATTATAAACCTACACTTCAACAACAATAAAAAAAAAGATCTAAAAAATAGGCGAAGGATTTGAATAGATATTTCTCCAAAGAAGACATACAAATGGCCAGTACCCATATGAAAAGGCGCTTGATGTCACTCATGATTAGAGAAACTCAAATCAAAACCACAGTGAGATATCATCTCACATACATTAGGTTGACAATTATCCAAAAATGAAATAAAATAATGAGTTGTTATCTAGGATGTGCAGAAAGTGGAGCCCTTGTGCCTTATTGGTGGGAAAGAAAATAGTATATTAATAGCCGCTATGGAAAATAGTATGGTAGTTCTTCAGCAAATTAAACATAGAATTACCATACTATCCAGCAATTCCACTTCTGGTTCTAAGTTACATAGCCAAAAGAATTTAAAGCAAGAACTCAAACAGATCCTTGTACATACATGTTCATAGCAGTATAATCCATAATAGTGAAAAGATGGGAGTAAGCTAAGGGTCCCCTGATGGACGAGTAGAGAGACACCATGTACTCTCATGTACAATCAAATATTACTCAGCCTTAAAAAGGAAGGAAACGCTGACAGACGCCACAAGACAGATGAACCTTTGGAACATACGTTAAATGAAATAAAGTCACACAAAGACAACTACTGAGTGATTCCGCTTACGTTCCTAGAGTAGTCAAACTCATAGAGACAGAAAGTTTACTATCATGATGGCTACCAGGGGCTGGGGGAGAGAAGGGAAAGTTAGTTCTTAATGGTCACAGAGTTTCAGTTTTGCAAGATGAAAAGAGTTCTACGGATGGCTGAGAGCAATGGCTGTACACCTATGTGGATATACTTAATTTCACTGACTTTATACTTAAAAATAATTAAGAATGTAAATTTTGTATTACCACTACTTTACCACAATTTTTAAATGAAAATATACATCATTGTGAGTGTTGTGGCTTTAAAAAGAACATTTCACAAAAGAGAAAATTTAAGTTATAAGAGGTGGTGTTGATATTGATAATTAACTGGTAACTAACCTGAAAATATTCTCAGAGCTCTTTCATACAGATCAAAGTATATATTGATATGTATAATGAGATATATAATCATATACCCTATTACATAATTATAGATAATATACAAATTCTGTTGTTTTCTCTTTGTGATGAGGATTTTCTGGAGATGTAGAGAGAAGCTGCATACTATAAACTTAATTCGATTTCTTTTTCTGTTTCAGATCTGTGGCCACTTGTTCACATGTTTTCAAGGCACAATGAGGGATACTGGCTCTTGGAAACTTTGGCTTTGGATGGCAATGTTCCTGCTTCCTGCTTCCACTTCCGTGACTGTCAGAGGCAAGCCAGGTATCCAGGACACTTTGTTGCCTAATCATCAAATGTTATTAATAGCCTTTAAAACATTAGAACAAATCTTGTTAAGATTTGTTCATCATATTAGAACAAATCTTGTTAAGTTTGAAGAGGCCATAGATTAAACCCAGCAGAACGGAATAAATTATAATTCATTGTTTTCTCCTATAGATCGTCACATGATGTTCATCAAGATCTCTACAATTACCTAATTTTTTCTTTTTCTTTTTCTTTTTTGTTTTTGAGACAGACTCTCAAGCTGAGTGCCATGGAGTCACAGCTCACAGCAACCTCAGACTCTTGGGCTTAAGTGATTCTCTTGCCTCAGCCCCCCAAGTAGCTGGGACTACAGGTGCCTGCCACAATGCCTGGCTATTTTTTTGGTTTTAGTTGTTGTTGTTGTCTGGCAGGTCCAGGACAGATTTGAACCTGCCAGCTTTGGTGTACATGGCTGGTGCCCTAACTGCTAAGCCATAGGTGCTGAGCCTACCGAATTTTTCATATGCATATTGTATTAGTCTAAAGAACTTTTCTTTTTTGTCATTGATATTTATAAATATAAATATATGCATATGCATCCATGTGTGTATTTTTTACAGCAAATATCTCTCCCTTTCTCCTTCAAGAATTACTTATTAAAGTTGTAAGTATGGAAACTCATCACTAATTAGAATTAATTAGAACATATCTAATCCTAATTTGGGACAAGTGAAACATGGAATAAGAGGTATAAAAAGAAACATGGTTTATAGTCCCAGCTGCTCAGGAGGCTGAGGCAAGAGAATTGCTTAAGCCCAAGAGTTGGAGGTTGGAAATAAAGGGTGGGCAGATCTTTAGAGCTCCATTTAAACTAAGCAGACAATATTTATTTGCGATTTGTTAAATTTATCAGTGTTCTCATAAATATTTTCACAGGACTTAAAGACAATATGAAATATTTACTTCCACCTCTGATTTTTAAAATTATGTGGTCATTAAGAAGACATTTCTTGAGCACTGAGGCTATGTAAGGTACTGGCCTGGGAGTAACTCATATGATGGGGTTGAATTAGGCACATTGAAGAAGTCATTTGCTAGGGAAAGAGAAACTTCACCTCTCTTTCTGTGCAGTGAATCACATGCCAAGTATCCTAATGATGATCGCATGTGGTGATGTATTCTAAGATGGTGAGTCATAGTGTGCTTGAATATTTCTTTAATAATTTTTGCTAATCAGGTATAAACTCACTCTAGTAGAGAATTTTGAACCTGAGGCACATGTAAAATAATAACAATGACTTATAAAGATATAACTAATCTTAGCCTTTCAAAGCATCATGTAAGTTTTTCTGATTTTTTACTTATTTGGCAGGAGGTGCATTTCCTCAAATAATCTACATGAAAGTCTAAATGGTCTATTACTGTATAAAAGACATCCTGTGGCTGTCATACAGTTTTTTTTGGGAAAACTCTTTCTTTACTGAGAAATAAATTAGCAGTGACTCATTGCAACTACAGCTATGTAAAAAAGAAAAGAAAAGAAATACATAAGTCAGGCAAGTTTATTCCTGTAACGTTGCTACTCTTCTGAATCTCTTTATGGCTCTTCTTTTTAAGAACAGGTAATGTGCTTTGCAGCTTAATCAGACAGGATAGGAAGTTTTTAGTTAGAAAGGAGGATGAATCTCTGATTGAGTAGCATATGGTTCTTACACAGATGCTAGCGCATAATGAATGTTCTTGATGACACAGTGATTCGAAAGATCTAAATAAATGGGTCTCCGGTTTTAGCACAAGTATCACCTGATTTGATTCCTGACTCCTGCTTCTGCATATTCCTCTTATACAGATCAGGGTGGGGTGGGATTCAGTAATTTGCATCTTTAACAAGCTCCCCAGGTGAACTTAATGCAGGTGATCTGAGGAAAACACTCACTTTTGGGAGAATTGGCTCTTCCTTTCCATTTTCCTTTTTCTTTTGCCGTTCACTGATTATCTTGCATTTTATGCCATCCGAGTTCCTTTCGTTTCATTATTTTATTTTATATAGTTTTTTGGTCCTTAGTCACTTTTTTAAAATTATAGTAAGAGCACTTCACATAAAATCAGTCTTCTTAACACATTTTTAAGTGTATAAAACAGTACTGTTAACTGCAAACATAATTTGCAGATGGCGTACCACAGATCTCTAGAACTCAACCATCTTGCATAGATAAAATTTCCTCCTCTTGGGATTCCCCTGAATGTTTTGCTTTCCTAGACTCAGAACCTCAGCTCTTTAACTGGGTTACATTGTATATAGGACTACCAAAATGCATACATTTTCTGGTCCAATTTACTTTATCAGACTAAGCGTTCTAAAAGATTTTCCTAACACTGTGAACTCGGAACTAATCTGAACTCTACCAAGGGGTTGATTTTTGTCATTTGATGGAAGGTTCGTGAAGCAACACGCACTGAAGGTGCCGTGGAAATTGCCTGCCTAGTGTGGAGTATCGTTTACATTAATTGAAAATGTCAGCACAGAACTGTCAGAGGGATTATTGAAGAATATGACATGCTGGGCACAGCCTGGCAAGGGCCCCTTCTTGGGTCGTGTCTGTCTGATTCACAGTGCGAGGTTCCCTTTTTAGATTTCTCATGTGCAGACCTGCGCGTGTGGTCACTAACCATTTACCGGAGGGAAGTGATTACATCTAAAAATAAAATATAACAAATCTGAGGGAGAGGCTAGGGTTTCAGCTCTGGACTCTGTAAGGTTGTCAACAGTTTACTATTAAACCTAAATATATGAAGGATAAAATCGAGTCTTTTAATTGCTTTACTTTTGCTTTGTGGTATAGTTAACAATTTTTGGAATACTGTCCCAGTTGGGATGGAATTCGGGAGTAATATGGGGAAATTCAATAACCACTTGAATCTTAAGATCTTGAAGATATTAAGAATTTAGTTGTTTCATATTCTTTCATCCATTTTACCATTATGCTGAGATTATGTAATAAGGCATTCTTTAATATTTTCACACTGAAAATGAACTTCGGTTTGAATGTGACAGTTTCAGCTCTGTTGTCAACAGAAAGTAGTGAAGAGAATCGTATTAAAATACGATCTCAAAACCTGCTTTAATCAGTTGCTTAAAACTGTTTACTATAGAAGCTTATGTACCTTGTGATTGAAGTTTCGTCTACTTTCCTTAATCTGTTCTAAGGCAAAAGCACTTAATTAGCACCAAAAGTATGGTGCTAAAAACAGAAAACCAGAGAGGGAAAAACCACCTAACAAAGACAACACAATAACATCTAAGTAATAAAATGTATTTTACTTATGGTAAAACTGCAAGTTTAGTGTATTGATTGAACTGATTATCAATTTAGGCCCCAAACTATACACATAACCCTTCTAAGTTAGTTTTCTATTCATTGCAAGGAAAAACTGTTATCCTAAAATATGGTTTTTACTAATTGACAAACATCTCACTCTTAAATTCAGAGGAAACATAAGCTGTTACATAGAGAATTTCATTTTGTGTTTTTTTCCACTTTTTAAAAAATTAAATCATAGCTGTTTACATTAATGCAATCATGGAGTACGATGTGCTGGTCTTATTTTTAAGAATTCTTTGTGCTAAGTGTGGTGTCATGTAAAAATCCTATATTGACAAATGTCCTTTGTAACTCGTAAATTTTGAAAGTGGAAGAATCCTTCACACGATTTAATAAAGAATATAGCTTATCAACAGGGATTTTCCTTTGGCTAAGTAGTTTGGAGTTAAAGATAAGCAGTGGTGGTTCTGGGACCTTTTTGTGACCTCTCTGTTAAAAAAACGCTATATTCCCATGTTTTTCTTGTTTGTTTACATTTTCATGTATTTTTTTATATTCTGGTCCAATGTACTTTACCAGTTTTTGTTAAGCAATGTTTTTTCCCCAGCCTAGGATACCCAAATTTCATAATCAGAAGTATCAGCAAAGTGCAAAGTGGTTGAGGGGGAGCTGAGGGCAAATGTGAATAAAACGAAGACACCTGCTTTCCCCTCTGACCCACAGGAAGCCTTTTTTAAAAATTCAGAACACCTATCAGCTTTTATTTTGATCTGTTTATGTAATTACATGGAAAAATGATAATTTCATGTAGGTTACTTCCAAGGATATGAAGAAGTAGGAAAACCAAAGTAGCAAAAATAGGCAAGAGGAGAAACGTTGCAATTTCTCAGGGGATAGTTCTTGCCCCTTTTTTCTTGTTGTCTCATCCACTATGTTATCTCATCCGTTCCATGGTTTTAAACAGGAGTTCTACGTTATGTATCAGTCATTTGCAAATTTACTTCCCAGCCTGAATCTCTCTTTTGCGTTTCATACCTGTATTTCAAACCACCCATTCAAGAAGTTTGCCATTTGAATTTCTTCCTGGCACTTCAAAGTGAACCTTTCTAACTCTTCCTGTGTCTCAATACAGATCAATTTACTGCCTGCTGAATTTCCTTGTATTTCTCTAGTGAGATTCACTTCAGTAAGCTACAGCTCTATCCCCTAAGCAGCCTACTCTTCCTCCTCCCTACATTTGATCCATTATCGCGTCCTGTTGGTTCTTGCATCTCAATTCCTTTCCCCAGTTCCACTTTCATTGTTATCTCTGTCCTAATCCAAGCTGCTCTCATATCTGGCCTCACAATGTGCGTGCGTGCAAGGTGGGCTGCCAGATAAAATAGAGGATGCCCAGTGAAATTTGAAGTGTAGGTGAACATTGAATGATTTTCTAGTATGAGTATGTTTCAAATATTGCATGGGATATATTTATACTAAAATTTATCTTATTTCTCTGACATTCAGATTTAATTGAGGAGTCTGTGTTTTCTTTGCTGTATTTTGTAATCCTGTATGATGTAAGGGTTTTGTTATATATAATGATCAGGGCAGGTTGCCCTCATGTGGGACCATTTTAAACCAGCGGTTCTCAACTTGTGGGCTGTGAACCCTTTGTAACAATGAAAATGCATGGCGGCATTAGGAAGGCTGAGAACCATTGATTTAAATGGAGACATAAAGGCATTTAGGTTCTGAATGCCTAGGAGGCCTCAGTACGAAGGCTCTGAGGCACAGCGTATGTGGCACCTGGGAGAAACAGCCAGCCAGAAAGGCCAGGGACTGCAGTCCGGTGAAGGAGAGGGAGGAGGTGGGGAGGGCAGGCATCTGAGAAATGGATCTGTGCTTTATATGCTTTCAAAATCAGATTTCTTTTTTGACTTTTTTTGAGACAGAGTCTCACTCTGTCACCTTGGGTCAAGTGCTATGGTGTCATTGTAGCTCACAGCAACCTCAAACTCCTGGGCTCTGGAGATCCTCTTTGCTCAGCCTCTCGAGTAGCTGCAACCACAGGCATCTGCTACAATGTCCAGCTAATGTTTCTGATGTTGATAGAGATGAGGTCTCGCTTGCTCAGCCTGGTCTCCATCTCCTGAGCTCAAGCAATTCACCCACCTTGGCCTCCCGGAGTGCTAGGATTACTGGAGGGAGCCACTGTACCTGGCCTAGAATGTAATTTCTAAGTCTGCAAAGTCAAAGACTAGACCTTGGAGTCTGATAAATTCACCAAAGCAATAAACACTACCCAGTGAGGCCTCTTGGGAGGGAGATGGTCAAACTTTGCTTTTCGGGATGGTTCCCAGGTATCAAGTGGACAAGAAGTCTTCTGAATTTATGTAACTCATCAAGCTTTAATTCACACTAATTGAATGTTGTCATGCGGTATGATTAATAATACATTGTAATTAAAGAACATATGTGTGGAAATATATACATTTTAGAAAAGTTAAAATATAAATTATATATTCCCTAGACAAATTACATTTTCTTTTCCTGCAATCAGTAAGCTGGTGTACAAATCATGTGGGTAATACTAAGAAATCTCAATAAACTCTGAAGAGTATAACAGAAATGGTTACATTATTTTTTGTGATGCCTGTAACTTTGATATTCACCTTTGTAATACACAGGAAATGACCTCCTGGCTTTTTCAGAGGCCCCTGTTGCCACAGAGAGTGACTCTTCCGTTTTCAGTATGAATAGCAGCCACATACACAAATCTTTTATTAAATAGATAGTACAACAGTTGAAAATATTTTAAAAAGGATGGATTTCAGCTCGTCTGGGCTTCCTAGCTATTGGGGAGGAGGAGGAAATTGAACGTGCTTTGAGTAAATGATAAGAAAAAAGTGAAAGAGAGGAATGTTGATGTGCCTTCAACGAAGACAATGTACTATAATAAACTGAAGACATTTATATGAGTGAGTCTAGAAAATGTCAGAACAATCATAGGAAAAGTATGTATGAAGAGACTGAGCTAGTCTCAAGATTTGAATGCTTAGCAATACGGCAGGAGGCCAAACAAATAGATAAAGATATAGTTCAAGGATTTAGTCATTAGGGGGAAAAGTGATTTT
This sequence comes from Arctocebus calabarensis, assembly GCA_963573935.1. Lineage (NCBI taxonomy): Eukaryota > Metazoa > Chordata > Mammalia > Primates > Lorisidae > Arctocebus > Arctocebus calabarensis. The sequence goes on along the minus strand of CAUYON010074219.1, from coordinate 28,437 downwards.
GTACGTGTGTGTGTGTGTGTGTGTGTAGAACAAAGAATTTTTTTAAAACATATGTTTAGAACTGAGGATGAGAGAAAAATACATTTCACCAAAGAACAGAGAGTTTCTTATTATTTTGTTTAAAGTATGTATTTGATATCATTGCTTTTGCAATTCTAGGAAACATTAGAAAACAAAAATCCATGCACTTGAGCAATGTTCAAATACAGAGGGAGAAAAAACTCAGTTTACGGGAAACGTGTTTCAACTCTGCCATTGAATGGCTTTCTCTTGGATGACTTGTTCTTTGGTGCTCTGGATTCTGATTTTTGGAAGAAGAAGGGGTAAAAATATTTTTAAAATATGTAGCTAATCCAGATAAAATCATGACATACGCAAATCTGACCTAGCTTCTTTCCTGTCCGTGTCCGTCGGCTCCGAATCTGTCAGCTGCACTGGAAGGTCCTTCCAGCCAAGACAGAGGAAGGTGGATCTGACGATCTTCAGCAGATTAGCATGAATTTGTTAAAGACTTTGCGTTTGCTTTAAAAATCTGCCGATTAAGGTTTTCTAAGCAGTGCATTTTTTTTTATTTTTATGAACATTCTTTTAAAAAATTTTGTATATACTTGAGGTCTACTACATGCTGTTAGGTGTTACATACTGATAGTAAAATGGTTACTATAGTGACGCAGAATAACACACCTGTCATCTCACTTATTAGGTAGTTACTAATTTTGTGACATGAGAAGCTAAAATCTCCATAGTTAACAAAAATGTTTTCGTGCATTTTGTTAGTCCTGTGTCGTTGCACATCAGATTTCCAGGCCTTTCCAGCCTACATATCTGCTGTTTTGTATACTTTGACCTAAATGTCTCTGTTTCCTCTCCCCTTTCCTACCCATAGTAAATGCTGTTTCATTTTATCACTGTGTATTTTGGCACTTTTAAAAACATATTTCATTTATAAGGGAGATCAGGCAATATTTTTTTTTCCGTGTCTGGCTCATTTCACTTAATCTATCCTTCAGGTCCATCCATGGGGTGGCAAATGGAGGGAATTTTTCTTTTTTAAGGTTGAATAATATCTCGACATATAAAAAACCTAAATGTAAGACCTGAAACGAGAAAACTTCTAGAAAGAATATAGGAGGAAAGCTCTTGACATTGGCCTTGGCAATGATTTCATAGATAGCACAGGAAAAGCTCAAGCTACAAAATAAATAAATAAAATGACGTCAAACTACAAAGCTTTTCCACAGCAAAGGACACAGTCAAAAAGTGACAAGGCAGCCTGTAGGCTAGGAATAAATAATTGCAAATCACAAATTTGATAAGGGATCATCCTTATCCAAAATGTGTAAAGAACTCTAGTACAACGCCATAGCAGAAAAACAAGTAAAAAAAAATAGTCAAAGGACCTAAAGAGGCCTTTCTCCAAAGAAGACATAAAAATGGCCATCAGGTATATGAAAAGGTGCTCAAAATCACTAATCATATGGGAAATACAAATTAAAATCACTATGAGCTATCACTTCCCACCCACGGGGATGGGTATTATCAAAAAGATAAGAGATAACAGAGGTTGGCAACGGTATGGAGGAAAAGGAGCAATATGGAGGAAAGGGAGCAATATGGAGGTTCCTAAAGAAATTAAAAACAAAACTAACAAGCTGGGTGCAGTGGCTCATGCCAGTAATCTCAGCACTCTGGGAGCCCAAGGTGGGAGGCGTTTAGTTCAGGCTCAACCAGAGCAAGACCAAGACACCTGTTTCTACTAAAAATAGAAAAAATTAGACCAGCATTGGGGTGTGCACCTCTAGTCCCAGCTACTTGGGAAGCCTGAGGGGCATGGGTGGCGTGAGCAGAGGAGTCTAAGGTTGTGGTCAGCTAGGCTGACACCATAGCACTCTAGCCTATGCAACAGAGTGAGACTCTGTCTCAAAAACAAACAAACAAAAATCCCTCTTTTTTGGGGGGGGCTGTGGCTCATGAGTAGGGCACTGGCCTCATATACCAGAGGTGGCAGGTTCAAACCCGGCCTCGGCCGAACTGCAAAACAGAAAAATAGCCGGATGTTGTGGCAGGTGCCTGTGGTCCCAGCTACTTAGGAGATTGAGGCAAGAGAATTGACTAAGTCCAGGAGTTGGAGGTTGCTGTGAGCTGTGTGATGCCACGGCACTCTACTGAGGGCGATAAACTGAGACTCAGTCTCTACAAAAAAAAACCCAACCCTCTTTTTGATCTATCTCAAAGGAGAGGAAATCGCTACTTTGTAAAGATATCTACAGTCACATATTTATTACAGCATTATTCACAATAGCCAAGATATGGAAACAGCCTAAATACCTATCAGTGGATAAATGGATAAAGCCAGGCATCTTTCGCAGTGAAATTTTAGTCACTACTTTTACAGTACCCCAGAAAGCCTATGAAGCCTGTTGTGCAGCTTCCTCTCCGTCTACTTTGCAGGATATATGAATGTTTGTGTCTCATCTGTAGTTCTTTAAGGTACACGCACATTTACTCAAAAGCGTGCTTCACTTTATAATAAATGTGCACATCACTACTTAAATTAACATATCGAACTTATAATAGTCACTTGCAATGCCTTGCCACTCTTATGCAATAAATCCATAAGACTTATACTTTCAGGTTATCGTGCTTTAAATCTCAACCTCCCCAAATTTTTAACATTTAGTTTTAATTTGCTTTGTTCAGATTTCTACAACAAAGCATGCATTCTAAAGATATGAAATGGCATTTGATTTTCATAAGCTATAGACCTTTAGTGGAGAAATACTTTCATAAATATTGCTAGAAATGTTAAATTCCATTCATTTCAAACTGACAGGTTTATTACTTTGACTTCATCCTCTATTCACTTAGACTTCAGAAGAAATTTAAATAAGATATACTGTTTCCACGTTGGCAGTAGGCCAACATACCATCCCCTCAATACCAAAGTGTCATAGTGGAAAGTCCCTTCCCACTGTCTGAAGATGATTTGTTTTGCAAGTCATTATTGAGGCTTCCCTACATGTTGTGAAACATGTAATATTATTTATTAATATAATCATTCATAGTCATTATAAAATTTGGTCTGAAATCAGGTTTTTGAAAAATCTTGCAACATTATTTTTATTTTAACATATTCTCTCTGTTTTCTTCCTTTTGTTGTCATATTACTTACCACACAGTAAAGTGAAAAAAATCTTAAATGCAGAGGCAATGAATTTTTTATATGTGTATTTATTCACCTGAGTAACTAGCACTCAGATAAAATTATAGAACATTGGCAAAGCCCACAAGTTGACGTCCCACCAAGGTAGCTATGACTACTGCTCTGATGGAGATTAGAGTGCAATCTCTTAAACTTCATATGAATGGAATTATGTAGTATGCATTGTCTTATGAATGGTATTTTATCCACTTACTATTATATTTATGAGATTCACCTTGTTGCTGCATGTCTTAATAGCTCATTCTTTTTTTATTCCCTTACAGTTTTTCATTGTTTACACTATAATTGATACATTTACTCTCTGACGGGTGAATATCTGGACCACTACCAGTTTTACACTGTCAGGAGTAATGATGCTATGAATGCCCGAGAGGCCATTTACACTTGTTTTTCACATTCATTTCTTTTGGGTCATTCAGTTTTCAAGTAAGAGAGTTCATGCATATTTAGCTTTAGTAAATACTACAAATAGTTTCCTAAAGTTTGTTAACTAATATTTTTCTCCCAACCTAGAATACCTGATATTCCTTTACAGCAATTCTCAACCTGTGGTTTGTGACCCCTTTGTAACAATGAAAATACATCCTGCATATCAGATATTTACATTATGATTCATAAGAATAGAAAAATTACAGTTATGGAGCAGCAATGAAAATAACTTTATAGTTGGGGGTCACCACAACATGAGGAACTGTCTTAAAGGGTCGTAGCATTAGGAGGCATTAGGAAGGCTGAGGATCACTGCTTCCAGAGGTATTGACAAAGCGCCAAGTGTGCAGAGGGGCTGAGGGCAACTGTTAATAAAATGAAGAGATCTGCTTTCCCCTCTGTCTAGCAAGAAGCCTGGAAAAATGCAAAACATGTCATGGCTCTTGTTTTGATACATTTATGGAATAACATGGAATAATAATCATTTCATATATATTACTTCTGAGAAAATGAAGAAGTAGGAAAACCAAAGAAGGAATAAGGAGCAACAGGAAATGTTGCAATTTCTCAGGGCAAAGTTCTTGTCATAGTTTTTGCCCCCCCCCAGCCTTGATTCAGTTTCACCCTCACCAAGCAACAAGAAGAGTTTCAGTTACTCCATGTCATCATCAACACTTGGTGCTATCGGTGCTTTAATTTTAGCCTCTTAGTGATTTCTCAACATGGTTTTTCTTTGCCTTTTCCTGCTAACTAATGATGGTGAGCACCTTTGTATTGGAGTTGGCCATTTGGGTATTTTCTTCTGTGAAGTTATTTAATATTTTTAAACATTAATGAATGAATTAATTAATTAAATTTTTAATCTTTGGAATAAGATTTCCAATCTTTTTGTCATTGATTTGTGAGCATTCCTTATATATTCTAGAAATAACACTTTATTGGATATTTCCCCTAATTTATGACTTTCCTTTACTTTTAAAATACCTTTTGATTAAAGATTTTAATTTTAATGCAATTCAGTTTAGTAAGCATTTCTTTTGTGATTAATGCTTTCTGTGTCACTTTTAAGAAATCTTTGCTACCCCAGGTGCATGATGATTTTATGTTTTCTTGGAGATCATTTTTCATTTTACGTTTCACATTTAGGCCCATGATTATCTCTAGTAAATGTCTGTGCATCGAATGATGTAAGATTAAGGTTCAGTGTTTTCCTATATGGATATTCCTGGTTCTATTTATTGAAAAGACCATCCATTTTCCACTGAATTGCAGTAGCCCTTATGTTGCAGATAAGGAGATGTGTGTGCATGGAGAGGCTTTGGTTTGCCACATTATGCCAGCCACATTGTAAACATTCCTGATAGATGATAGTTTAAGTTCTCCACCTTGTTCTCCTTCAATTTTGAGTCTTCTACCCTAAGTACTTGATTTTTCCCTTCAGTTATTTAGATCTTTAATTTCTCTCAGCAGTGTTCTAAAGTTTTGTTCCCAGAGCTAAAGTAAGATACTCCATTTTTATACAAGTCACTTATGAATTCAGATCAGAAATTGGTAATCTTTACAAAATATTAGATTATTTTACTACTATTTTGAACCTATAGGAAGGTTAATATCTCTGAGAAGATTTTCTAAAGTATCTAAGTAAGCTCTAAAAGTATTCAGTTCTATAATCACCTACTTTACAAATTGTGTATTTAGAATATCTATTGCACTGTATTCACTTTTTAAAAGTCTGATTAAGTGGTAGCACTATTTAGAGTTAGATTTATTTTATGATTAAATATATTAAGATGATGCCCTGTCAACACCCCTCAGATCTGTGATGTTTATTGAATGAGCAGCTGAAGAGATTCAGCAATTGAAGAGAATAGGCAATTTCCATTTTCCCAGAGTAGGGATCAATTGGGTGTTAAGCAGTTTATCTCCTTTCTATATTAAAACATTTTTAAGTAATTAAACCCAAACATCAATTTTAAACATGGCGAATTAAGGTTGTGATCTAGTTTAAAATCTAAAACGAAACATCGTAACTGCCCAGTTATGCAGTTAACCTTGACATAATTTGAAAACTGGCTCCAATTTTGTTCAAAATTGTCTGAATTCACTATTACGTTTGTAGAATCTAGCCTGAATTATATTTAAAAACATCTCCAGATGTTAATAAATTAGTGGACATATAACCATTACTGTATCAGTGTGTTGTGTCCGTATTAAAAATGTATTAAAAATTCACTGAGTGGAGTCTAACTTTATGTTTTTTTTTTCCTCTGAATGTCCCTAAGTGCATTAGCACATAATTAATACTTTCTCAATGACTTTATCCCTTTTTAAAAATTCAAGACCACTTGTAGGTAGTGCTGTTGCCTTTTTATTTTATTGGAGTAACTTTCCTCCATGTCCTCCTTTGCTCTCAAAGTTTAATGTCCACACAACAGCAAAACCTGAATCAAAGGAACGTAAAAACATGTAGTAGTAGTTCACTCGTTTTAGTGTTGCAGCATACTTTGAATACAAAAGTTTAATGGTGTTGTTAAAACCAGCTTAATGTGTAGTATATAGCTATGGATAGAGTTAGAAAAATGATGGTGGTAACATTAGTCAACATTACCAAGTATTTAACTGTGTACCAAGCAGTGTTCTAAGAACTTTACATAAATAAGCTCTAAAATGGCTACATGGTGGGTAATACGCTTATCCTCATTTTATAGAAATTTAGTAAAATCGCTTATTTTATTTCCACTTTCATCTTAAGTTTCTGACTATATTGTGTAATTCAAATTTATTTGAAAAATTTGATTGAAAATGTAGTGCAAATAATCTATACTTTTTTTTCTTAATAGAAAGGTCATGTCCTATACTGAGAACAGAGGAACGTCAATTGGCACAAAACAAGAGAAATAAACTTGAAGTTTCAGGTAAGCATTATAATCTTTTGCAAAGTAGCATTTTATGTAAAATTATCTCCGGTTATGTAATGTCTTTGATATTGCAATGTAGGATCATAACGTTATCACAATAACTAAAAGCTGATAATGCAGAGAAAAATCTGAGAGCAGAGTTGTTAATGTTTAATCTAAGATCAACAATATAGCAATCTCTTAGAGAGAAAATGTTATTTAAAATTATAAAGTTGTGTCTATTGTAGAAATTATGGAAGAAGAAAATTTATGATAAAGATCTCACCACCCAGATTAGCAGTGATTACTATTTTGATGTAATATTTCTGTCTTCTTATTCTCTTCCTTCCTCCTAATTTCTCTCTATTTTTTTCTCCTTATCTCTCTCTCCTTCTGACCCACAAGTGTGTGTGTGTGTGCACAACCATAATCATAACACTATAGCACATTTGAAATCCAAGCATTTTCCCACATCAGTATACATTCTCCTAAACGCAGATTTTTTAAGAAGACCTCTTAGATTTCAGCTGAATGTATTATTTATTTATTTAATCTAACTATTTTTTTTGTTAGAACTACTATGAATTGCTGTAATTATTTACTTGGGATAATTTCTAGGTCAGAGGAAATCAATATTTGAGTCATTTGAAATACATTGATGCATTTTTTTCCCAGTAAGTGGACTACATATTCCACATGCAGAGTGAATTTCATTCCCTTCTATTCTAAAGGAAGAAAAGTAAAATCAAGAAGGTTTGCTGATCCCACACAGCAGGATTTTAATTGAAGTAAATAAATCTATAGATACAACAGAAAATCCAGGGAGTCAATATTTCTAAAAAATTAAAAAAATGTCGGTATTTCTGTGGTTGACTAAACTTATCACAACTACTGAATTAAATCCCTTGCCTCATTGTACAGGTTTTGATCTAGGAGAGAGTTTCTCTCTGAGACGTGCATTTTGTGAAGGTGATAAAACTTGTTTCAAGTTGGGAAGTGCGCTTCTTATTAGAGACACTAGGTAAGTAAAATCATGGTTTTCTCTGCATTTTCTTCATCCCACATAAACTATTTTCTAAGGAGATTACAAGTAATTTGTGTTAAAAACGAAGAAAGCTGCTCAATGGTGGCTCACTTGAGCGCTGTGGTAAAGAATGCTGTTTATATATTCGTTGTTTATAAAAATCTTTGCAATCCATATTTGTTCTATAGCATAAATAACCATTTTTCTATACAGGGAGGGCATACTCTTGAGGGAATTATAATTAAATCCATGTCTGAAGAAATAATGTTTATGTTTAAAGTAGGCATAATATTAGATTTTAAAATTATAAACTTTTAACATATAAAAGACAATGTAGATTCAGCCAAAAGACTGATAATCACTACCTATATTTTTACATTTACTTTGCTCTATAACCACTTAAAATAAAAGAACTCAGCCCGTAGGTGTTCATCTTATATGTTGTATAGAGTACGTAGCCAAAAAAAAAAAAAAGAAGAAGAAGAAAGCTTTTTGCAGTTTTATTTTTGGTATCCATACTCATTTAATTTAAAAATGGATTTACCAAAGTTTTCTTTTGTTATTTTACCTTTCTTTTTTCTACTGGTGGGCCTAGGATTTAAAAATTTGATTACTTTTCAATTAAAATGTGTCATAGGTCAGCAACTGTACAGAGCGATAGTACTAATCATGTTGAGGGCAATAATTTAAGGATGACTTGAACTTGATAGTGATTTATAAAGCTGAGTCATCAGAAAGGAAGGCAGCGTTTCAGTCACCATTTTTCCTCCTGGAGTGCAGGGTATGTTCCCATGTATGAATGTGTCGCAATGAAAAGCATCGAAAGTCTACGTGGTTAAATAAGCAACACAGATACTTTTGTGTGAAAACATCCTCAGTATTTTCCCTTCCTAGTGGGTAACCTAGTGTTTAAGTTACAGACAAGATGGTTGAGAATCTCAGCACTGGAATTCTTTAAAGGCAAGGGCATTAGGCATCTCACTGCTCCTCCTTAGATGGTCTGCGGAAACGAGGTTCATAGATCACGTTTCCCTGGAGAAAAGTTGTTTTTTAATCTCCTATTTTATGATACTTTAAGTAATTTTAACTTCATGGCATTGTTTCTTAAAAGTAAACTGCTTATGACCTGGTAAGAAACAAGAGTGTTAGGGAAGAAAATAAATACATATTAGTTACGGGGGGTTATGACAGTGGTTTTAGGTGAGACACTTCAGTACATGCTGCTGTACAGACCTTTGCAGTCGTGGGCAGCTGTTGAGGTGTCTCACAAGCCAGCATTAAACCCTGGGGCACAGAAGCTCCGTGTCTGGTTATGCTTGTGCCATAAAGAAAAGCCAAGATGTACGGTGATTCTCAGTTGTATATATATATTTAGATGTTTCTTTTTTTTAATTTTTTTTTATTTTTACATATACATGTGTTAATTAGGTTTCTACTTTTTGCCTTTACAGAACTTAAAAAGCTTAAAATTTAATAACAATAAAAATGTTTAAGATAAGGACTAGAAACAAAAACCACATAAAGAATGAACGAAGATAAATACATTCAGAAAAGAAAACAGGCGATTACTGGCATGATCTGTTTTTTAAAACTCTCTTTTACTTTTATTTATATAATATTAGTTGTCTATTTTTTGAGACTTTGGGAAAAAAAATAAGAAGTTAACTGATGACTGCATACTGAGCCTCAGAGTCAAAGCATTCTATAATAACATACTCTTATTTGACAATGTGAATGTTATTTTCTTGGTGTTATTATTAATAATATTGCTTAATATTTTGATGCAGTATTTAGATGTTTCTTAACTTAGTAGCAAATAACTTAGTGAATTTCAGAAAGTCAATATATTCGATTCCAAAAACTAAGAGGCATTTTTTTTTCACTCCATGCCTACTTCTTTGCTGATTTAACCCCCTGTAATTCTGGCCAGGTGGCAGAAGGATCGGAAGGAAACCTTTTACAATTCACTGGACCTGTATGTAAGAAGATTTAGCTAATTTTAAGTAGTGACACTGGCAAACTTAGTGCCACATTAGGGAAATGCCATTCCCCTTTGAATTTATGCAGTTATAAATATTAGGCATGAAATTTGTTTCCTGATTTCTTAGCTCTAAATCACTGTTCAGTCCCTTGGTAATCAATGTAAGTGAATTATCTGGTTCTGCGGAACAGAACCCTGGTACCTCGTCTACAGGAAACTGGAGGGTATCTGGTTAAGCTGACTAGCCAGTGTCAAGTAACCTGGCTCACATCCACTTACATTTCACTCCCTGAGCCAACTATGCTGGGATGATTCTCTTGCATGATGCCATTTTGATTTTTCAATGAGACTGGGGTAAAGTTGCAGCTATTTATGTATTTGTAAATAAGCTGACTTGCAGAGTCAGCATGGGAAAAGGCAGATACTATTTTATTTGGAAAATGGGGATGCTTTCTGAGCTTGATTTTATTGTTCTGGCATACTTCGGGTGATACCATGAGAAGAGAGAATTAATGAACATGCTGGACAGATATATATTGGACACACTCAGTGCTCTGAGCCTGGTTTAATGTGGGCCTCCCAACTGCTTTTGCACGGGCCTCCAGATAAACATCCGGGTACACACAGAGGTGGGACAGATTCAGGGGAATCTCAGGGGCTATATGTGTTTTGTTGGTTTTAAAGTCATGTCCATTTATTCAATATTTAATGGTTTAGCAGATAGTAAGCGTCTGAAGTCTTTAAACAATTCTGTGTGGCTCCCTAGTTATCAAGAATTTTCTTCTTAGAGGAAATGTTCCTGGCCTCTGACTGGTTATGTGAAACAGACCATTCATTATTTGTGTACAGAGGGAGAGCAATATCCTAGAGGATCAAACTTTGTTCTTAAATTGTGTTTTGGCAATTATCAGAGAAAATTGGTAAAGTTTTAAGGAAAAAAATACACGTTGGAGTACCTTGTTTTGTTGGCATGATATAGTTTCTAGGTAGCTGCCATTAGGTACTTTGATAGAAACTTATTTCAAGTAAAACTATCTTAGTACTGAATATTTTATAAGAGTTGATGAATGTTGAATTTCTATGAGCTGTTGATTCTGAAGGGGCAACATACTTTTTGGCTTGTGTGTCCAGTGGGAAATTGATTTAAAATATACCAAGGAAGTGAATTTCCTGATTTATTATTGAATTCAAGTATGGTAAAGAGCTTTCTCTCTTAAGCTTTTTTATGTTTTATTTTGGTTTTGGAGACAATGTTTAGCTACCGTAGAAAAGGGTTTTCACCTTGTTGCCAGAGATGTTTGTTCTCAAACTTCTGCCCTCAAGCAGTTCTCCTGCTTCTGTCTTCCAAAGTATTGGGATTACAGGCACGATCCACTGAGCCTGACCCTATTAGGCTCTTGATAGCTAGCGGCTATCTGGAATACTGTGTTAAGAAGGACTTTGAGGCTATATTGGGTTCCTTCGACTCAAGTGCTATGACCCATTGGAAAAAGAGGACTTGAAGGCATGCTCTTGTGTGTTTTAAATCTATAGTCTATTTAGGAAGATTTCTGTAAACTGGTAAATTTTGTAATTGAAGTTGTGCCTAAGAATGGGGAGAAATGAGGCTGTGTGTGAAAAAATAATCAACACAGATTAAATTTAATAATATTTTATAAGCTTGGATAATGTAGCTCGACACAGTAACATAAATGACAGATACAGTCTCCATAGCTTTTGTAAAAATCAATAAATCTCCAGTGGAAACTTCTTTCTCCCTGTACGTCTGTCTCTCTCGTTAGATTGGCATTTGCTTTATGAAAGCAATGAGGTATTTAGTTTTCTGCCTGTCTATGAAAAAAAGAGAGAGCAGGTAGAAGCTATTCTAATTTGTTTTATATTTTAATAGACATAATAATCCTTAGCAGGTAGGAATCTGCAAAGTATGCATTTGGAAGATGTGTAATGTTCTTTAGGAGTCTGGCAAGTTCTCTGGACTTTAACAGTTCTCTTGGAAATAATCCTAAATATGGGCAAAGCTGATATGTAAATTAGAATGATTTGTATCTGTTTCTACTACTGTCAAATAATTTATGCCATATCTCTTCTATGTGGGCCTTTATGCTATCTCCAGATTTTTCTTAATATAAATAACAGTACAACATACAGGAAAGTGGTTTTTCTCTGTGTTTAGAATTATTTTCATATGTGATTTTTAGAAAAAAAATTACTAGGTAATTTTTAGGAATCTCAATATACACTACTAATTATGTGCCACCATTGTCTAACCCATCTAGTCTGCGTATTTCCCAACGTCCTCTGTAGCGTTAGGCATTATCATTTAAAAATTTTGTGTTTTAACTTAAAACTCCTGCAATGACAAAGAGAAGTTTGCTATACGTATTCATGTAAGTGTCTCAGAGGTTCCTAAAATATGGCTGTTTTGCTCAAGGGTAAATAAGAGCATTTCATGAGTCATTGAGATGAACACTGCTTAGTCTAGCTTATTCTTGTATTCAACAAGCATTTGTTGGTCATCACTATGGCCCAGGCTCTTTACTAGGTTCCAGGCTTAGCAAAAGAATGTGGGCCTTATCTTGTCTTTCTAGAACCTGTTAGATACATACGCTGTGCCCGGGAAAGCTGTGCTTCCCTTTGCCTTCACCTGAGAAGGAGCTAAGATGTGTTACCTTATCTTCAAGCTTAGGTTGTATGACTCAAATTTCTTTTATAAAGGCTAACATTTCTTAACCACAGCACGTGAGGCTGATTTTCCTTTTAGTTTTTTTTTGTTTGTTTGTTTTGTTTAACTTTGTTTTTGAGGCAGAGTCTTGTTCTGTTGTGCAAGACAAAGTACTTATTTATACTCCTAGAAACCAGTTATCACAGCTCCCTGCCCCCTCAACCCCCTGGGATCAATCCATCCTCCTGCCTCAGCCTCCCAAGCAGCTGTAACTACTGGCATGTGCCATCATGCCTGGCTGAGTTTTCCATTTTTTGTAGCTATGAGGGGGAGGGTATCTCACTATGTTGCCCAGACTGGTCTTGAACTCCTAGTTTCAAGCAGTCCTCCTGGCTCAGCCTTCCAAAGTGATAGGATTATGGATGTGAGTCACCATGCCTGGCCTCAAGGCCAATTTTCAATGTGTTCATTCCTTCCCTTTTACAGGCCTGTTTTCCAGCACACATATCATTTTTACTGTTCTTCTTTGGGTCATCTCCAAGTTCTCATAATCAGTTAACTTTGGAGGCTCAGAACTATGCTCATAACTCTAATGCTGAAGCTTCTAAATGCTGAGCATTTTAAAGGATTACTTCACAGTTCCACTAAGCTATAGAGAGTGACTCTTCATGGGTCCCTGGGGTGTTCATTTGGAGTGTTCTTTCATTGTGCAGATAGGAAGTTTCCTGTATGGAAAAAAGTGGGTTAAAAAGTTGTCCAGCTGTTTTTAGGAGACCGACTGACTGTTACACATAATTCTTTGTGTCCTCACTGCATTTCCTTAATTATAGTTTGGCCTACCAAGAATGTGAGGGGAGGCATTAAGTAATACATTCTTGAAATGAAAAGAATGCCTAGTAATACTTCTCAGTAGTCACAAGAACTATCTTATTTTTTCTTAGAAAATTAAAGGATGTTACTATGTACCAATAACAAACTTCTTAGTATTAAAATAGCTACGGAAGTGAAATATTATTATAATACTTCAGTGTTTTCATTTACCAATTTTGGAAACATTTAAATATTCTCATCCTCAAATTTTAGTAAGTTTTGATTTTATGATTTGGTATTGGGAAAAGTAAAATGTATCAGTAATTGTATGTGGATAGATTATATGCTATTCATATCACTTAATATTTTCTCTTCAGCTTCAGAAATAATTTTATTATAATGGTATAGAAATATTTTAAGTTGATTGTCTATTTGTGAATGCTGGTAGACAAGATCTTGTAAAATTAAAGGGTTTGGGTGTTTAACATAGCTATAAATGGAGAAAACAAAAAGATTTATTTAAGAATCTGAAGTTTGTACAGTAAGAAGCAATTATGCACTTACTATTCCCTTCAAAGAGTGTGTTTTTAATAGTTAAATTACTTAATACCAAAATAAGTTTATGTAAAATGAAATAAAAGTGAGAAGCTGCTATTCACTTATAAACATCCATTTTCTTGCCACAAGTATATGAAAGGAATCTAAGGAAAAGAAGATAGGTTCTCATTTCTAAGGAAAAAAGACACGTTTTTCAATTGCCTTGTTGAAACACATTACAAAACACCAGTGAAGAATTTGCAGAGAGAAGTGTGAAGACTGTTCTTGCCTCTACAGAGTGTATGGTCTCTTCTCTTAGGGAAAAGAAATGAAAACAACTATAATTCTAGCCATACGACTAATGCTTTAAACGTTCAGAGGAGGATAAAATCCTTCATGGTTGAGATGATGAGAAAAACATCTTGAAAACTATGGTATTTAAACTGGGCTTTGAAGAGTGAGAAAATCCTGTGAGTTAGAAGTCAGTGAAATTCTAGGGAGAGGGGAGACATCCTCGGTGACAGAATGCCACAAACTATGGGGTCCTGAAAGGTTAAAACATGGAGAAATTTAATAAATATTATTACGCGAGATAATTGCTATACTAGAAAAACATTGATAACCCAATTTGTCCAGATCAAAGGTGACAGACAACTTGATTTTCTCTGATACTCCTGGACATTAGTTAAGGATCTGGCAAAGTTTCAAAGAACTGAATGACAATTTCCCCCAAACATCCTGATGGCTGAAGTTCTTATGAAAGTCTGTGCTCATTCAGAATAGCAATGGGCTTCTCATATAGTATCATGTGATCCAAGTGTGTTATTTTTCTTTAGGCCCCATTGCCAATATCAAAACTCCCATTCAGGGTGGCACCTGTGGCTCAAAGGAGTGGGACACCAGCCCCATATACCGGAGGTAGTGGGTTCAAACCTGGCCCGGCCAAAAACTGCCAAAAAGTTAAAAAAAAAACTCCCATTCTTTGCTCAGGGCAGGTAATTATTTAGGTTTATAAGCTGATTCATGCTTTTATCCAGCATAGTCCCTGATATATGCAGTCCTAAGTATTTCCCTGTTGAATCAACATGAGCTTAGGTTTAAACTTTTCAAGTGGCATTTGAAATTTATTGGTAGATTGTATAGATATTTGCATATTTTAGGCAACCAAGAATTTATTTTATTTATTTATTTTTTTATTAAATCATAGTTGTGTACATTAATGCAATCATGGGGTACAATGTGCTGGTTTTATATACAATTTAAAATATTTTCATCAAACCGGTTAACATAGCCTTCAGGGCATTTTCTTAGTTATTGTGTTAAGACATTTATATTCTACATTTAATGAATCAAGAATTTATTTTCAAGAGCACACCAAAGAACAAGGGGCCCTACTTCTAAGTCCTTTACCAGGTCTGTTCACCACAGAGGATTTCCGGATAAGGGACGTGTGAGTCCCCAGTTTCCAGTAGTGATAATGATCCTTATAGTTCCACCTCACATTTGCAAAATGCATTATTTATTTATTTTTTAAATTTCAGCGTGGCATGATCATACTCCACTGTTTGTATTTCTCAGGTATGGCTCAAGTTGTGGTTGAGCCCTTCACCCAAGGGCTGTGCTGGGCACCTCTACATTGCACACAGTCGGTGAGAGCTGACTCTTCCTCCTCCCTCCTCCCACCTCACTTGAATTTAATTGTGTTTCTCTAAGGTGAACGTGTAGTTGCTTATCTATTGGTTTCATGTTTGCATTCAGTACATTGGACATTTGCTTTTCCATCTTGTGATACTTACCAAGAAGAATGTTCTTTGGCTCCATCCAGGTCAATACAAAAGACGTAAGTTCTTCCTCTTTTTATGGAGTCTATGGTATACAGATACCAGAGTTTATTAATGGATTCATGTGTTAATGGGCACTTGGGATGATTTCATATCCTGGCAATTGTGAATTGAGCTATAGTAAATATTCTAGTGCAAATGTCCTTATGGCAAAAATGTTTTTTTTTTCTGCTAGGTTGATATCTAGTAATGAGATTGTGAGATCAAATGGAGGATTTACTTTTAGCTCTTTGGAGATTCTCCATACTTCTTTCCATGGAGGCTTTATTTGCAGTCCCACAAACAGTGCAAATGTGTTCCCTTCTCTTCACATCTACACCAACATCTGCAGCTTTGGACTATGGGATGTAATCTGTTCTTATTAGGGTTCGGTGATATCTCAAGGTGGTTTGATTTGCATTTGTCTGATGATTAGGGACAGAGCACTTTTTAAAATGTGTTTGTTGGTCATTCTTCTATCTTATTCAGAGAAGGTTCTGCTCAAGTCTCTTGACGTTTATAAAGGGGATTGTGAGTGGGACTGCAAACTGATACAGCCTATTTGGAAAGAAGCATGGTGAATCCTCAAAGAACTAAAAATAGATCTCCTGTTTGATCCCACAATTCCATTACTAGGCATCTATTCAGAAGAAAAAAGTCATTTCAGCATAAGGAAATTAGCCATAGATTGTTTATCGCAGCTCAATTTACAATCACCAAGATGTGGAAACAACCTAAATGCCCATCAAACCAAGAATGGATTAATAAACTGTGGTACCTGTATACCATGGAATACTATTCAGCTATAAAAAAGATGGACACTTTACATCTTTTGTACTAACCTGGACAGAGTTGGAACACATTCTTCTTTCTTCTTTGTAAAGTATCACAAGAATGGAAAAACAAGTATCCAAGGTACTTAATACTATTATGAAGCCAGTAGATGATCTAATAATACACACCCACACAAGAGAAACACTCTATTGAATTCAAGATACGGGGAGCAGGATGAAGGAGGCAGAGGGGAAGAGGGAGGGCACGTGGGTGCTTCTACTTAAGGGGTTCACTATGGGAGTATATAGCACACCTCCAGGGGGAGGGACACAACTACAACAGGGACTATACCTAACAAATGCAAACATTCTAATTCTTTGTACCTTCAGATTAACCTGAAATAGAAAAGGGTAGATTGTTGGCTCTTTTCCTCTTGATTAGATCTGTAGATTCTAGTTATCAGCCCTTTGTCAGATTTGTAGCATGCAAATATCTTTTTTTTTTTAAGACAGAGTTTCAGTCTGTCACCCCTCATAAAGTACCATAGTGTCACTGCAGCTCACAGCAACCTCAAACTCTTGGGTTTGAGCAATCTTCTTGCCTCGGCCTCCCACAGACCCAGGACTACAGGAATGGTCCAGTATGCTCAGCTCGGTTTTTTATTTTTAGTAGAGACAGGGTCTCACTCTTGCTCAGGCTGGTCTTCAACTGAAGTTCAAGCAAACCACCTGCCTTGGCCTCCCAGAGTGCTAGCATTAGAGGTATGAGCACCACACCAGGTCTACAATCATAGCATGCAATTATCTTCTCCCATTCTGACAGCTGTCTGTTTGGTTTAGTTTTTGTACTTGTGAAAGGCTTTATGATTTACAAAGTGCTTTTGCTTTCTTATATCATTTGGTACTACAGTGATTCCTGTGGTGTAGGTATGATGTCATCATTTATATATATATATATATATATATATATATACTGAGGTTCAATGAAACTAAGTGATTTTCCTAAAATTTCAAAAATAGTAAATGGAACAGTTGGGTCTGGAACTCAGGTCTTCTACCTCCAAATTCAGAATTAGTTTCCATTTTATTATGACTAATTGCATGTAAATTATCTTAATATGCATATGTCATTTACCTCCAGAGTAGTGATATACCTGTTAAATGTACCATTTATGAGTCATAATAATGCAAATATTGTCATAAATTAATAAAATTAAGGTGTCCTATTTTTGTAATTACTCGAGGCCAGTCTAACAGGCACTGATTAATCTCTCTCTACTGTTGGATTATATATTGAGTCTTTTTATTTTCCACTCATCTTTTTATTCAGTGAATCAAAGGGCTGGGTTTTATCCAGTATTGGGGGGGTTATATATATGAAACTGTGGATTGTGCACTGAATATTTTCAGGGTGTACAGAAGAAAATAGACACATAAGCATGCATTTTAGTAATCTTTTACCTTATTTGGTCCATAAAAGTTAATTAGTTATTAACCTTAGGTGGTTGCAAATATATTGCTTTTATAATGATGATAAACCTACAAACAGATAACTATGACTTTAAATTTGTGAATTAGAAAATTGACTGCAATAATTAATATATGATGTTTTATTATACTAATATTTAAGAAAAACTTTATAATGACTCTGAAGATTTTTTTTTCTGTAGGTTGTACTCTGTATTTCATAAAATAGAATTAAATAGTCTAATCGTCATTCTCAGACACAATCAGTGTGTAGGATATACTTATGATTTTAGTGATAAACTTTGAAATTCATGTCAACCAAGGAAGAATATTGTGCCACCTATTATTATTATTTCATTTCTTTCAAATTAGCTTCAAAAGCTGATTAGAAAACAAGCATGGTAGCAGAAAAAGTATGTTTATGTTATTTTTTGTGACTCACATAAATTTGGTGCACTTTATTCATTATCATATTTAGGTCAATGCTTACATTTCCTAAAATATAATACATTTGTTCCAGATCAGGTAAAATTTGTATAACTTTAAACTGAAACAATAAAACATTTAAATAATAGATTAATTATTTTTCACCATGCTGTAAGTATGTGATTTGGAAGCAATCTCAAGTTCGGTGAAAAATTTAATTCATATGGACACATGTGGTGGTGCTGTGCAGAATTAACATCTGGTTGGTTGAATATGAGATTGAGTTGGCCAGATGTTTTCTGCTCAACTATTCTCCTTATTTGAACAGTCTCAACCTCAGAATTTCTTTGCTTCAGCTGTCCTCCCTCGTGGCAACCTCCTGCTTTAAAGGTTAACCCCATTCACTTGTGCTGTTAATCCCCTTCCAGCCGGCCTCCTCTAAAGCCTTGAGCCACCTGTGATCCCCCTTGCTCTTGGGTCCTCAACACCCCTCTCCACAGTATCTTGGCCTCTTAGGCTACAAATATGTACTAACCCTCCTCTATTCTAGGCAGTCCCTTTTACTTACAAATTTCTTAAAGGAATATTGTTGCTGGCTGTTTTTACTTCTTTACATGTTCTCTAACCCACTTAAATCTAATTAGGACTTGTCAAACACTATAGAAATTCCTCCTTCAAGGTTGCTGGTGACCAGAGTCCTGTCTCCAATGCCCGTGAGCATATGCTGCCCTAAAATGCCTTTGGGAACTCTTCTCTCTTTCTCTGTTATACTTTATTCACCCTTTCTGCCCGGTGGAATTTTACATGTCCTAGAAAGCTTAGTATACTTCCTACTTTCTACATTCAGCCTTTACCGGTCTTCACTCAAATTTCCTTTTTTTGTTTTTGGTGGCCCAATAATAGTTTTCCTATGATTTGGACATAATTCTGAGCTCTTTCCAGCTTGTATAATCTAAATGTTCTCAGGTCTCCTTAGTATGTGGATTCAAACAATATCATGGTATCATTAGTGGCTACATTATTCCTACTCTCTACCTGCACAACTGTAGAACCTCTCAGTTCCCTCTTAAAGGGTACTCTTGTTATTCCTGGGAACCCTGAGAATGATACACACGTGTTCTTATTCAAAAGCAGTATGATTTTTGTCTTATTTTCTAATTTCCTTGTCAATGCATGTCACCTTGCCCTTGCTGGGAGTCCCCTCCACCAACATGCTATTCTATGTGACCCAGTCAATCACCACTCATGTTACTCCATTGTCAACTCTTAGAAACTAGAGGTCCCCTGTGGCTTATGACCAAGTGAGGTGTGACTATGTGTTCTAGGGGGTGGTAGGAGGGGTCTAATGACCTTTAATCTAACTGTCCCCCGGCCCTGAGACAGTGCTTCTTGGGCACAAAGAGAGTGTTTAATAAATGTATTTCTCTCAACTCCTGGTTCACCCTCTTCTGTAGGGCTCAGAAGCTAATAGATACGTGTCTGAGGCAGTTCCATTATCATCATGTTGCCTTTCTGATTTCCCTTTGCTTAAGAAGGTTATATAGAAAAAAAATGTTTTATGGAACATTGTCACTATCATTTCTACGTTCAGCTTTCATACCAGTGAAAGAAGGAATTCTAACAAAGTATTTCATTCAATTCCCAAACGATAATGAATAATTATTATGTGCCAGACCTTGAGATTTTAAGGTTGAATAAAGATCATCCATCGAGTTATTTCGGTCTGGAAGACAGATAAGCCCATAATTAGCTATTATGCAAGAGAGTGGCAATTTTTTATGGTAAAGTCTGAGAGAACAGATGAAACCAGGAAAAGCTTCACAGAGGAGGTAAAAAGTTAAAGTTTGGAGTATGAATTAGACAGGCGAGCCAGGGAACCAGTGAGTGTTACGATGGTGAGAAGGAGTATCATGGCGGTTTCGAAGGTCAGGCAATCTGAGGGACAATGAGAATCCCATGTGGTCAGTGAACTCAGGGGAGGAAGTGTCTGCAGGCAGGGAAGCCTGAGGGCGTGGGCTGTTCTGAAAGACCTTATCTGCTGGCCTGAAGGGTTTGAACTGTTTTCTATAAAAAAGCGAAGGTATGGGAGCAATGGCATCACATTCTAGAAAAAACAGCTGAATATGCACCATTAGGAAGATCGCAGCTTTCAGCGAGTTGTGGGACCTTCCAGGTTGACCCTGAAGCAGAGGCTGAGTCCCAGACCCAGGCAGGACATTTGAGAATTCAGAGGACCTCTTGTGGATGGACAGGGCTGGGTTTTATCCAGGATTTCTTTTCGTTTTTAATCTTTCTTGGCTGGGAGATACCTGAAAAAGCTAACCTTTAACGGGTTCTCACTTCTGGAAAGCATATTGTCTAGTACATCCTTGATTTTTGTTTTCTAGGAGGGCTTATTTCCAATGGAAAATCATTACAATGCTGTAATGAACAAGCGCTTATCAGAATAGGCAAGAGATTATTAAGCGTCATCCAAGCTTTGTTTCCCCATTAGCAACCTATCTGTCTGACTCCTCTCAGCAAACACAAAAGACTAAGATTTCAGAGTCTCTGTGTCTCTGGAACTATAACATCGTCACCGAGCGGAGGGGGAAGGCATTTCAGACAAACTGTCCTGGGCCTGCCAAATTACTTGTAATGTGACAGGTGACGGTGGATGTCAGCTGGGAAAGAAATGACTTACTATAAACTCCAAACATCTCTCACTTCACTCTCAGGAAATGTAACTTGTATCATATTTCTCTTCCTGGAAGAAATTCAGCGAGTCAGAGGCCCCATTGATACTTGTAAATACGGAAGTTCTTCATAAACCCTGCCTTACACTTATTCAGAATGGAAGAATTAATTTGGACGCCAATTCTTGATATTTAAAAATAGACTTTTTTTCCATTTAGCTGTTTCATTTTAAAAGCAAAAAAAATAAATAAATAACACTCGATCTTGTTAAACATGATTTGTGAAACTCACTCTAGCTCTCTCAAAACAGCACTTTGCTTCAAAGTTTATACCAGGAGTTTTTGAAGAATTACCTCTGGAGCCATTGTTATTGGTCATTAAATTCTTTAAACACTTTGCTGTCTGAATAAATGTTACACTCAATTTTTTGGAGCATCATTTATAAGATGAAATTTCTGTGGAATAATTATGTCATCTTGTTTTTCAGTTAGGAGTATTGATGTTGTGAAGGTTGGTTAATCTTTGCTCTTTTTATATGTTCACTTCTCACCTCAAATTGTTATGTAGCTGAAGAACAGAAAAGAAATATAATCATAAGTTTTCCCCCTACTCTGCTCTTTTTCTGTAGTTTGTTTCTATCCTTTCCTTTTTCTGTATTCGAGACAGAAATATGACTGGCCATATTATAGACAATGGTTCTTTTAGGACACTGATTAAATACATCAAATTCAACTTGCTATATAATTCCTAGTTATTTTATGTACTAAGATGTAAACAAATTTATGAGTTTCATTATTGTCTTTCTTTTTCTTTTTCTTTCTTTCTTTTTTTTTTTTTTGGAGACAGAGTCTCCAGCTGTTACCTGGGTAGACGGCAGCAACCTCCAACTCTTGGGCTCAGGCAATCCTCTTGCCTCAGTTTTTCTACTTTTAGTAGAGATGGGGTCTCACTCTTTGCTCGGGCTGTTGAACTTGTGAGCTCAAGCAATCCACCTGCCTTGGCCTCTCAGAGTGTTAGGATTGCAGACGTGAGCCACCACACCCAGCCTGTCTTTATTTTCCTTTTGTAGTCATGGAGAATAAATGTCATCTACCTTCTACTTTAATCTTTCCATAAAGCAACTATCAGTAAATATTTGCATGTATTTTGAAAGAATGATTTTTTTGTAAATTTTCTGATTTTTCCCGACTGTGCCATGCTCTGGAAAGGAGTGTGAAAGGTGGTTTATCCTCATAAGGCAATTCTTACTGGTTCTCACTAATTGGACAGCCAGGAATGGCCGTCATTTGTTCAGTTGACACTGCTGTCCCTGAGAGACCAGATGCTTTTTGTGTATAGCAGTATTAGGCACTGATTTTACAACTTGGGGAATCAATACAATGAAAGTTGACACTGACTTGTGTGCCAGGAAAGCAATGATATAGGATTGGTGCATTTCTTTCTATTATAATTTGAGATAGTCACATGACCATTTTCACATTTAAGGAATTCACTTTTTGGTTAGTTTGCCATTCGACTGATGTTCTTCCCAAAGAATAAAAATCTTGATGTATTTCTTCTTGCCAGTAAGATAAACACCAAGGCTCTAATTGTTAGAACACTTCACACCTTCTTCCACATTACCTAATTAGCACAAACACTATTCTCATAACTTTCACTCCTTCTTGAAAAGTACACTCATCTATTAAAGGAATTCTTGGTGAAAACTGCTGATTTCTCTAGGAAATGATCTTTAAGGAATAGAGCAAAATATTTCTGATTGATTTTCATTTTCTTTAGCAGGGGTAGCTTTGTTAACATCCAATAGATAGCAATCCCTATTTTAAAGATACTACTATATGTTTTGTGATACTTCCTGATCTGTGCTCAAAATATCAGTAGGGGAAGAAACTGTAATAATGTACCTTTTAGGGCCACTGGTCGCCTATGATATGCAAATGTTATAACAAATACTTCCAAGGCTCAAATGTGATTAATTGTTGTTGTTAATATTGAAGTATGATTGCAAACATTTTAATTATTTACTTCTTGACATTAATGTTTTGTATTTATTTACATTCCTCCTCAGTACTTAGAAAAATAGAGGTTTTTCTCCCCCACCATGATCCCAAAACATTACTTTTAAGTCAGTTCAGTAATGATGAGGGAAATTTTATTCTTAACCAAGAGGATACAGCAACTTATATCAAGGATACTTGATATATTAGGACAAAACTAATGTTGGAATTAAGTCTTAAGTTCAAGTTCCATCCTGACCTCTGGCAGAGCAATGGAAAGGTAGTTATTTAACTTCTGTGCCTTTTATTTCTCACTTATGAAGTGAGATGTTGACCTAAATTGCTGTCCAAGTTCTTTTCAGCTTTAGAAGAGTACAGCTGCAAGAAACTATTATGTGTGGTTTCTTGAGACCGTAAATATTTCCAAGGATTGGAAGCTGTCTGAAGGACACTTTTGGTGAAATCTTTTGGGGGCAGTTATTATATTTTGCTACAGTTTGTAGAGATTTTAAATTTCTTTCTTCAAAGTAAGAAACTTGACGTGTTTGCTATTGCCCTTTTTCTTTTGTATGTCAAAAGTTTTGATTAACCTGCTTTGGACTCACTCAGGACTTGATTTTTTTCTTCTGTAAGTTTCCTGATGAAAGTGATGTAGCACAGTCTCAGGAGGTTTCAACTTTAAGGCATTATATAAGCTAATACAGATTTTATGCTGAACGCTTGTGTTCAGCACCTACTGAAACTAGACATAGGCATCATTATGGGTTTACCAGGAATAGAGCAGATTTTTATTAGTGCTTCGTATATGCCAGGCACTAGTCTTTGCAGTCACAAGTCTGGGAGGACCCCTATCTTTAGGGAAATCATTTTCTAGTGAATAGAAACAGGCAATAAACTCGTGAACCAGTAAGTTCTTAAAAAGTCATGTAGTCACAAGCTCATGAAGAAACTAGACAAAGTAGTATGTTAGATAGCGGCTGGGGTGAGGACAACTTTAGACCTTTCAGAGGAAGTGACATTTGAGCCGAGACCTGAAGGATGAGGAGAAGCCCTCTAAATGAAGACGTGTGGGAAAGACCGTCCCAGGAGAGGGAACAGGAAGTATAAAGGCTTGAGGTCTCAACCGGCTTGGTGTGTGCAAAGAGCAAAACTCAAGTCATTGTGATTGAAGCCCAGGAGCCATGCTGAGACTGGAATAGGAGACGACGTGTCAGAGGAAGGCAGGGGTCAGATCACATCAGGCCTCATGAGTCATGGTCAAGGATATGAATTTTATTCTAGGAACCATGGAACACTTTTAGAAGATTGTAAGTAAGGAAGGGACTTGGTCTGATATTAAAAGGTATTTTAGCCGCTGTGTTCAGGCCAGACTGTCAGAGGAAGGAAAGAGGAGGTCCCTAGGACACTATAACTGTCCTGGGGAGAGATGGGGGCGCCTTGGACTGGGGTCATGAGAGTGGAGATGGAAAGAAGTGTACAGAATCAGGATCTTGCCAGTAGGTTAGATGGGGTCTGGGGCAATAAAGAAATGGCAGGAATTAAGATTGATTTTTAGGGATTTGGCTGGAACACCTGTGAATGGTCATGTCTTTTAATGTGAAATCTTTGTAAGTGTTGTGCTAGGGCAGCTAAACAAAAGGTTCGATTTCTGTTGCTTAATTAAGGAGGCCTTCAATTTCTAAGTGGAGGTGCCCAGTAGGTTTGTGAATCCAGAGTATGGCAGAGGGAAGTGGACAAGGTTCATCTCAGTTGCATCTCCTTTTTGACATTTCTCTCTCTTAAGGTGACATTTTGCTGCCCCGGGCCCACCGTGGTGGCTTCTTACCTTCTTCTGGCTGACTCAAGAGCACTTTCTGCTTTAGATTTATTCTTCCTTCTCTATGCCTTCCCTATTAATACTCCCTTGCTTCATAGGAATCCTTGTAGATTTCTTTTCTTTCCAAAGTGATGTTTAATTATTAGACCATTCATTGATAATGTGCGATTGATTTGGGGGAACCATTTTAATGTTAACAGAGTTTGTGTTTTATAAACACAAGCACTTTTACAAACAAGAAGAAAGCTGTAGTAAGCAACTATTAGGTATTTTCGCTTGTTAGCGAAAGTATTTCACATTAGGGAGAACACTGGCAACTTTAAGTTTATATCACATATACAAAAGACAATGGATATATAATCCTCTTTAATAACAATTGTACATAGATGGTGTGATTATCTGCTTCCTCTGTCTCATGCCAAGATCCTTCCTGTAATGTAGCAACCTTTTGGACTTCATTTTATTTTTATTTCCTAGTGGTTTTAAATTTTGACGAGGAAAAGATTTTTTATTAATCAGGTGTGAATGAGCTTAATATGGAATTTAGACAAATGTAATCCATTCCTAAAGTCCTAGACAGGGAATTCTTTTATGGCTAACACAATGTTATATTTCACCCAAGTCCCTGTGTATATGTACTAGTAGTTTGTAGTTATGCATTCCATTTTAAGTATGTACGGAGAAAATATCAGTGCAGGTGTATTTTCATTAGAAGTTTCTTTTCCATCTTTTCTTAATGTTTCAGTGATTTATTGACTATAAAGGCTATAGGTTAGGAGTTATAGATTTTGCAACTTATTTTTTATCTCCCATAATTCAAAAAATATTTCATCATCCTCTTATCAATATTCAGAAGAACTTATCTCACCTTTAACAAATTGAGACATATGGTCTTTTGGTGGGAGAGAAGAGAGAATCTGTCTTAACCCTCTTTCATCTCTGTCCTTAAAGAATGTAGGATTAATTTAGAGGTTATTTTAGAGGTTAGGGTTATTTTTTTTCAAGACAGAAATAGGTATATGGGTTTTTAAAAACTGATCATTAACAAAATTCATGTTCATTGCAAACACTGAGAAAGTAGAGAAAATGTAAAGAAGGCAATAGAAATCCCTCTTAGATCTTACCCCAAGGGGAACACATTGTAATGTAAAGATTTTATGAATTTAATTTTTTGTTGGCATCAAAGCCTCACTGATACTGGCTCCCAGATAGGGACACTGTTTTTTGCCATAACTGGTCATTTTTAAGGAGTCCTACTTTTGATCCTCTGCCCCTTCTCCTGCAGTTGGAGACCATTTTCTTCCACGTGATGATTGAATAGAGGGCCGCTGTACGTAGAGGGAGTAGACAAAAACTACATTTTAGATTGTTGCAACATTGAAGTTAATCACAAGTTCAAAGGCATCCAAGATATGTGAATTACAAGGCTTCAGAGACACTCTGATTATATGTAGAACTGACCCTTGCTTTCGGGGACTAGAGTAAAGGGGACCCCACAGGTGGCAAATTTCTCTTGGCATTTTGGATAATTTGGAACAATTTTAGCTTGACTCTATCACTTTAACTTGGGCCTATTTTTTAAATGTTGATTCGATATTGAACCTTTCGTTAATTTGGTATATATACTTGTGTCCCTTCTGCTTATTGATATTTAGATGACTTTCATTAATGTATAGAAAAGCATATGATGGAAAATAAAAACTAAATTACACTTTAATTTCACTTAGACCTGGCTTTTTCAATGTAAGTTGATGTTAAATTATGTGAATGAATTTTTTCCCATTTCTGACATTTAAGCTGGATATTATATGTATAAAATGGAGGGAAGGCATAAAATATTCTATTCAGAATTCCTAGCTTAATTTACATAGTAAATTGCATATGAACTTTATGTGTCTCCTGTATATATGAATGAATTGTACAAGTACAGATCAACAATTTTTTCTTAATGGGAGTATCAGTGAATAAGCGATGGATAGGATTTCTTATAGGAAATTACACTCCATTCAAAAATTCAAGTGTGGATATGTTAGACACGGCAAGCTGTCATTATAGCTCTCTGGTAACAGATCAGTAACCCAATCTGGCCTCTTTTATAATAGAAACATTGGCAAGACTCAGGGAAATTATTCTGTGTCGTGTTCAATGTTCTTGTGTGATATAAACAAGAATAGTCTGTAAGAGTAGATATACTGTGAAACATTTCATTCTTAAATATAAAATTTTTGCTTCAAATAGCACAGTCTTGCTCCTCAAAATCATTTTTGGTCTTGAAAGCAAGATATACATTTCTGAAAGAGAAACATCGTAATTATGATGATTTTTAACACACTATAAACTTAGACTAAATATTTACTTTTTTAAATATAACTAAATGTATTTCAATGTAAGTTTTAAGAATATAATTATTATGTAATAATGTTCATAATACTCTTGTGATTTCTTGTCACAGAAGAAACTTTCATGAGATGTAAAATAGTGTATATTTTTAAATTAGATGATTAAAATTTCAAAAAAATAATTATATTTCATCTTTATTTATAAATGTTAAAATATCATCTCAAAATTAAGTATGTATGTATCTTTCATTTGTGCAATCACTCATTCTTTCAACAAACAGAGTGCCCTGTTGGCACTGCATTTGGGCTTTGCAGGTGTTAAGAAGATACATTAAATGCTGTGCTTGTCTCAGAGAGCTTTCCCTCTCAGTAAGAGATGTGACAGCTGACTGCACAACTGTAATCCTAAGACAAAAGGAAGAGCAAAACGTTTTAATTATTTTTGCTTTGTAACAAACCACTACAAAACTTAGTGGCTTAAAACAACAATTTATTAATATTTCTGAAGGATTTCAGAAAATCTCCTCTTAAAAACAAAGAGAACATAAGCAAAAATCATCTAAATCAATTATTTCCAAGACTCTGTAAATGAACCAAGGGTCGGCAACAATCTTATGAGTATTTATTCCAGGAAAACACTGAATTTCAGGAAAATCTGCAGTTTCACTTGCCCTGTTTTTATCTCTTTCTCCCCAACATGAGGCTCGATGACCAGGAGCCTCAGAATCGCAATGTAGGCTGCCAGCCAGCAGCCACTGGAGAGGGAAGAAAGGGCTTGGGATTTCTTAAAAGCCACACTTCTGGAGAACTATCATTGTTGTGCTTGTTTGGTAGTTCCCTGGAAACTCCCTACAACCAGAACTTGCTCAGTAAGAACCTTTTTCTTTGGGCATTAATAGAAAATAATCAGTGGCAATTGTTTAACATTTTAGGTGACTAAAGCAGAAATTATGCTGGGTGTGGTGGCTCATGCCTGTAATTCCAGCACTCTGGGAGGCCGAGGTGGGCAAATTGCTGGAGCTCAGGAGTTTCAGATCAGCCCAAACAAGAGTGAGACCATCTCTAAAAAATAGCTGGAATGCTAGGGGCATCTGTAGTTCCAGGTACCTGGAAGGCTGAGTCAAGAGAATTGCTTGAACCCAAGAGTTGCAGCTCCCAGTGCTCAACCCCAGGGTGACTGAGTGAGACTGTCTCCAAAAAAAAAAGAAAACAAAAAGAGCATAAATTATAAGTGAGGCCAAAAAAAAGCTGACTAAACAAACAAAAATATTTAAAAAGAGCTGCACTTAGGGGTACTAGAAAGCACCAACATATTCCTGGAAATACAGACAACGATTTGTGTGCACAGTGGCTGCTAGGCTGGCAGCTTGCACTGTGATTCCAAAGCTACTGTTTTTTTTTTTGTTTTGTTTTGTTTTTTGAGACAGAGCCTCAAGCTGTCACCCTGGATAGAGTGTTGTGGCATCACAGCTCACAGCAACCTCCAATTCCTGGGCTCAAGCGAGTCTCCTGCCTCTGCCTCCCAAGTAGCTGGGACTACTGGTTTTAAGTCTATCAACA